>VZRX01000854.1:102943-117182 GCA_013398075.1 Notiomystis cincta
ATGCAAGAAATAAATATCTCAGCAAAACAGCAAACTTATTTCCACTTTCATTTCTCACTTGAGTGTTCTTGGAGCACAGCTCACAACCTGCTGCAAATTCTAGTCATCATTTAAGCAAAGACCACGCTAACTTTTTTTCCACAACTTCCCTCCCCCACACCCCCCAGTCCCCAGATTTGCAGTCTCAGATGACCACTTTAGTCAGGTCATCCTTCCCCTCCTCTGGTGGTGAAAGACCCTTTCTTTGCACAGCTTGTGGTCCCCTTCTGCCAGCAAAGTTTCCGGGCAGCCTCGCTGGCTGGTAGAAGTGCCCTGCTGAGTGACTTGCTGTTCAGTGGCATTATTCTGGGGTTCAGCATGAAAAAATGGTTTGCTTGGATAATAATCACTTCTTTATCTACAGAAGCTACCCAGTGAATGGGTAATTATCAAGGTTTGCTGACAATCTGCCGTTAGTTTTTTGTTACCATTCCTTGTTCATTCACTCCAACTGCTTCCTGCCTTCCCTGTCATGCTTTTTATCTCTGATTCAAATGGAATTCATGGTCTGACACAAATACAGTCTCCAGTATCAAACAGACCTCATGCAATTCACATGGCCAGTTACCCCAGCTAGGCACCATAGCTCAAGAAGAGAGAGGAGGGCAATGGACTGACGATTCTGGTTGTAAAATGTGAACAGGTTACTTGCATTGCTGCTCTTTTCCCCTTTCTAAAGAGTGGCATGTGTAATTAATCTTTTAAGCTACAAATGTTTCGTTATACAAATATAATTAATGTTATCAGCCATCAGTCACCTAAAACAGGCACCATGGATGGCCAAGTGAAGCTGGAAAAGACTCTGTTGTAGCAATTAGTGACATTTAGATAATATCACTGTGAATACTTTGGAAGGCATTGTCACGCCTTGCTTTTCTGACAGCTTAATTAGAGGTTTAGGCCTTACTTGTGGTGAAGTTAATGAACACAGCATCTTTTGGCATGGCCTTTCAGGGCACTGCCTCGGCCGAGTGCGGTGCAGCAGAGGTCAGCCTGCAGTGCCTCTGTGCTGTGTCTGCTCCCAGGGCAGGCCTTGGAAGTCACAGCTGGAGGAGCTGGAGCCACAGGAGCCGAAAGGAGCCTGGGAGGCAGCAGCTGCTGGCGTCCGCTGAGCTCCGAACGTCCTGGGAGACGCTGCTGAGGGCTGGAATAAGCTGTTGCTGATAAGGTCAACAACATCCTGCTCTTCTGCAAGTGAGATTTCCACTCCCACCACCCAAGCTGGCTGCTGGCAAACACAGTCTCTAAATTGCAGAGGTTAAGGCCGGGAAAGGTGTAGGCTCCTTACCTATGTACCACTGGCTCCGAGGTTATAGTGTTTTCAGATAAGCCATTCTTCTGAGAAAAGCTGTCATCTGTTGTTCTAACTTCGAGGGATGTTTTGTTTAGTGAATGCATGCAGTACAATAAGATTGTTCTTGTTTTTAAAACTCTCTTGGGAAGTCCAAGCACATGTGGGCTTTTGTGATGCAGTGGTGTTCAGTGTCTTTGCCGGGCGTTTGTTTGTGACGCCGGTCTTTTAAGTATTCCTTTCCTTTTCAGACGCTGAGTTGCTGAGTTTGAAATTATCAGGAATTTCAATTTGCCACTCAGCTTCCCTGCAGTTCTGATTTCAGCGGAGATAACATAACTCTGTCTCCTGTAGGTTTGCAACAATGCAAGGTCACTTAAATCATCTCCTGTAGGCTGCGTGCCAAAGATAAAGAAACAAAGTTGTTGCCAGTTAATGTTTGCTCAGGTATTTGCTCATGGAAAACGTTGTACAAGTGCTAAGTAGAACTATCACCTCTTGTTATATGCTATTTCTTGCATGATATGTGCTGGTAATCTCAGACACCTGAGGCTTAATATCCTGATATGGTGGTGATGAAAAAATGAATAGGTACCTTTTTTGTACTTGTTTTGATTCCTCAGCTTCTCCTCTGGAAAAAAAAAAAAAATTGTTCACTTTGTGACAGAGAAAACAATGTATAAAATAGGCAGTGCAAGCTCCAACTCTGTAGGAAAATAGGTTTTGATATGAAGGTTTCTCTTTGGACTCAAAATCCGTCAACTTGTCAACATGCTATGTGTGATCCCAAATATGAAGGATTTTTACAGGAGTTTTACTACGAGAATGATAAGTACTTTATTAGTATCTTGCAGTGATAAAATTGGAAATAAATTGTGCACAGAGGGGGCTTACAGGAGACTTGACAGCTGTCAGTGCAGTTGCTGCTGGTAACTGCAGCTGAAGTTTGTGGTGCAGCCGTGGTTTTGAGAGGTCATCACTGGAGGTGGTGTGAGCACTGCACTGGCTTGAGTTCTGCCTTTTCCAATCACTCCTCATAAACTGGTGGTGTACATCAAGTCAATCAAAAGTCAAAATTCTCAGCCTCACTTCACTAACTCTGACCACACAGTGCTCTGTGCAGGAGTGGCTTTCCATCCTAAACACTGCTGCCTCTTTGCTGCCAGCTCCTTTCTCAGGTTCCTGAGCGTTTCAGTATGAAAAAACCTGAACTGTTACCAGAAAGGTGCTCCTGAGTGAGGCCCTACAGCACACTTTTCCATCTGGAAACTGAAAATTGAGAATGAAAAGCATGCTTGAGAGGGGTGTTCAGTGTCACCTCATGTTTGGATTTTAGCATGCCATCCTTTCAGCTATCAGTGTTGTATCTTAGGATTGATTAGGGATGACAGATTATATGATCCCCTGCACATTAATAGGAAAATATTTACTATTTTTGGGCATGACAGAAAAACACCTGTTTTATCCAGAAACTTGCATGTCTTGAGCTTTGATCAGATTACTTTGTCTCTGCATATGTAATACTCATTATTGCTACCTCTCCTGAACACTCCACACGTTTAAAAAACCCAAACAGCACACTAACTCTTCCACCTCCCCCAAGCCTGAAGTAGCACTGAGTGGAGCACTGGCTGTGGTCTGTGAAGCTGAAATATGTGTTTCATCAATTTTGCATGTGTTCACAAGCCATTGTTATTGCAAAATGTTAATTGTTTGAAGGAAGGCTGTTGATAACTGTTTGCCATGTGGCCTGCAGGAATGGGGGGGGTGTGGAGTGGGGATGGAGGTGAAGAGAACTCACATGTGCCATCTTTTCTAGGATTAGATTCTTCCAAATTCATTACACATATGTTTTTATCTTTACAATGAGATGCTCAGGTCTGGGGTTTTTTTTACTGGAATGCTTGTGTTTTTGCAGCAGTCTTAACATAAAACAAGCAAAATACCTCTCCAAACAAAACAAAAGAACCCCCAGCTTTGTTAGTGATGGAAAGTACCTGCTCAGCTGTTGGTTTTGTTGCTCTTGTGCTATAGTAAAGATTTTCCTGAAGGCTGTACTGCTATTTTGTGCTAACTTTGAGTTTGAAGTGCTCTGCGTGGGCTGGCTTAGAATGTTACATGTGGAGACCTCTCTGACATAAAAGAAAACACTCTTTTATGTTAACTGAAGGAGTGATGTAACAGAACTGAAGTTTCCCAAGGGCTGTGTGGTGGATGGTGCCATGCTATTTGGATGAGATCTGAAAGCAAGGGAAGTGAGGAATCTTTAGATAGAGGGGGCAGGATATTGTGCACAGCTGAAGAAGGAGCCTTACAGAAATGTCTGGGCAGCTTGGAAAAGTGGAATGGGATGGTTTGGGGGCTGCAGTTGATGCAGTGGGTTTATGAAGTTAAGGTCTCCTGTTATGCTGGCCATCCTGCACTCCTGGCAGAAGAGAGCATCCCATGTGCACATTTTCCAGGATGGACAAATGCTGGTTCTGCATGAAGGGTGGCAGTTCAAGGTGGCTTTTACAGTGAAGAGCAGCACCTGTATTTTGCAGCAGAAGTCACCTCCCAAGTCTGTGGTGTGATGATGTGTGACTTGTGGGGTCAAAACCAGGTTAATATTACAAGAGATTCCAAAACTGTATGTAGGGCAACAGTCACTGCCTCTGTTCAGAAACCTGGGTTTCTGGTCTGCTGTGGACAGCAGTGCCTGTGCAGTGTTTGATGGCACGAGGCACTTGGAGAGCCCTACTGGCTTAAATGCCTCCTGCTTCCTTGCCAAGTCCTGGGTGCAGTGTCTTTCTGGGTGCCATATGCATTCTCTGTCCTTCAAGATTATTCTTCCCCTGAAGAACACGGACAGTAGGGCTACAATTCCATATTGAAATGGGGTTTTGAGAGTCTATTGTGTGCCATTTATTTTATTAGCTGTACCTTTAACTTTTGGAATGCATTGTACAGTGCTGGTCTTTGAGCACAATGGGGAAGAAAAAAACCAGTTTGATCCTATCAGAGGAATACTTGAACAACAGTTGATGCCTGCATACTTGTTTCTTCTGTGTGAACAGATTTATGCATAATTTAATTTCAAAAATAAAACAAGATCTGTAAATAGATTTTTGTGGCTTGCATAAAATTGACATTTTATCTACAATTACAATGATGACACATTATTGGTGCCTTAGAATGGAATCTTTATTGCTTTAATGAAAAGATGAATGACTTTATGTGAGCAATAGAGAGTGATGGCTTTTAAGCATCTTGGGTAGGGCACATATATTTCAGTTTATAAATAAGCATAACTCTGCTGCACAGTGATGAAGAGAAACTGCATGTGTTCTTTTGTTTTCCAGGAGCAAAACAAAGTTTCAGGTACAGTAGTATTATAGATGTTAAACATGCAATTGCAAGAACTAATATAAGTGAATTTATGTATGTGGCAATCTCTAAAATTACTCATTCCTTTAATATCTCTGAGTCACAATGCTTGAAAGAAGAGAGGCTAATTAGATATAGAACTGAAAACAGGAATCTAAAATGACTGCCAAATACAGATCTAGCCTAGCCACCAGCCTCTACCACTTTCCTCTAAGCAGGAAAAGGAATTAATTCTCCAGCTCTGGGTGAAAAATAAAGAAATGTATACTGATAGTTTTTCCTTGACACTGAGGTACAACTGATACTGCCAAGTGTTTTCAGGGTCACTTAATGGCTTGTCCAAGTTCAATTCTATTTATTTCTCAAGTATGAAGGAATCTTTTTAGCTGTACAGATAAGTAGGCAGCAGTTTTTAATTGAGACATTATTAAGTCTTTCCTTAATTGTGTTTGTGTGTGAGTGTTCATTTTAGGATACCAGAAAGGATATGGTTGGAAACTACAGAAAGACGAGTTAAAGAATCTGTTCTTGTAAAAAAGTGATTCCATATGTCATAAAATGTTTTAGTGCTAGCATGAACATTGCTCTGCATCATTAGAATCACTTTTGGAATACTCCAGGGTTCTCCTCAGTGCAGCTTCCACACTATGGAAATGCTGAGGGGTAATTTGGGACAACTGTGTTCATTCCTCTTTGGCCTGGGATTTTAATGACAGTGTAATTATAGATGTGTAATTATAGATGAACAGTTACCACAGCAGCTTCTCAAAGGGGAAATTGGTGCTTTATCTCAGATATTTCTTAAATTTAGGAGTCAGTATTAGTGTACTTACTTGCCTGTACCAGAACACTGACTATTGGATTATATGTCAGTAATGTTTCAATTTAATAGCTGACTATTGAAGGAATATTCATGAAACTGCTTCTTGAGGATGTGGCCCTTTTTGTACTCTAAGGCTGAATGTTCTTCTGAAAGCTGTTCTGCCAAGGATTTTCAGCAGTCCTTAATCTTAACATTTTCCTGTACTTTATTCTACTTCATGGTTCAGAAGTAAACCGGTAATTTCAGGTCAGGAAAATTCTTAAGATAGGTGTTGGTTTTTTTTCAAAGTATAGGCTAGTATTGGATTGGACATGTGTGTTTGGTGTGCATAAATTAAGGTTGATTCATCAAATAGCTTATTTTTAAATATCTTATATGACTGAGTAATAAAAAAAGCTCAGAAGCATGTCAAACTCCAAAGCAAAAGATGTAATATACTGTCAAATAAAGAGTGTTAACTTTAAAGGTTTTTATTTACAAGTAAGATACATTTTTTAAAAACATCTGCTTTTAATAACAGGCTGCCTTTAAAGCATGAAATTCCCCAAATGCAGAGTAGGCAGTGAGTCTCATTTTGGGTGGAGCCTGTGCTTGGCTGTCCACTCATTGTCATGGAGTCTAAATATTGCTGAGAGAAACAATTTTTTTGCTGATGTAATTAGTGCTCTAGAGTCTATAGAAATTTACTGCAGTGCCATAGGAATCAGGACTGTAACCTGCTGGATGTACCCTGACCCACCACTCATCCCACTGCCACAGCAGACTGCAGCTGCTCTGTCTGCATGCCACTTCCTTTGGCAGAGCTGCCACTCTTGGTTCCAGGAGGTGTTCTTTCAGCTCTTGTCTGCCCTCCTGCCCATGCTGCACTCTACCTAATGGTTTTTTGAATTTATTTTTTAAATAACTTTTAAGCTGGAACACTTTCCTCCTGCTCTGGTGTTTCAGGGTGTGAACATTCTGCGGAGTTAGTTCATATCAGTGTGCACATCATACACTTTTCCTCACAAGCCTAGACAGAGAAATGTCAAACTTTTTATGTATCTAGAGGAAAAAAGTCTGTATAGAGCATCAGGATCAAGTGTGATGGGTAGGGGTGTAGTTTTTACTGCTTTTTATTAGGTTGAGTATTTCTCAGGTGTGTATTAACAAGAATTCAGTAATTCCAGAAGTTGTGTACAAATCAAGTACTGATGAACAGGCAGTCATGCTGAAGGTGAGCTGACTCAAAGAGAAACCCAGAGACTGTTGAAGGGAACTCTCCTGAGTTTAGCAGGGTGCTAGCACTGCTGCAAATGCAGCTTTTAGTTGCACCAGATTGATTTTCCTGGAGACTGAGCACTGCTGTTGGTCCAGACTAGAATGCACGTGTGCAACTTTCAACTCTTTCCAGAGCTCGTTTTGCTGTGATCACATGGAATACAGAAGATTAACTGTCCTCTGTTTTCTTAGGATCTTACTAGATTCAACTTGCAAGTCTTTTAGAGGGAATAGGCCATTGTCCTGATCGTTCAGAGGAGGAGGGAGAGTCATCAAGTTGGGAAGTCATGTCCTATTCCTGAGTCAGCTGCTGAGAGGGATCAAAAAGATTTAGTGGATTAAGTTTGGAAAGATCTGAAAGCAGGGTGGTTTTCTTTTCTTTCAGTAGGACTATGTGAGTGGTTTGTTTGTTTGTTTTAAAGACCAACGCAGGGAATAAAAACCTCAGTAAAGCTAGCTGCAGTCTGCAAAGAGCAGAGTCTTAACCCATTACCCTCTATGAAGTGTGAGCTGGGAAATGCCTTTAACGTGGAAAGTTTGGGCTGGCTTGGGTTGTTAGGGTGGGGTCTGGATAAGATGAGGCACCTCATTGCTTATCCATGTGATGTATTTCGTGAAGGTCCGATGGGGCCGGTACAGCCCTGAAATAGAAACCAGGACTAGAAAAATAAAGGAGAATTTTTGAAAATACAGTAAGAAATGGTAATTTTTTTTCCCTGCACTACTCATCTACAGAGTTTCCAAGTTACAGTCAGTCATCACTTAGGCCCTGGCTTAAGCCATTAAATCCTTGGGAACTTGTGCTGCACAACTTGCAGATTATTTTTATGCAGCTTTCTCTGTGCCATTTCTTTGAGTTGGACTTTTGTTTAAGCTTTCAGTGGTGATAAATGTGTGCAGGATCATTCTGGAGAGCCTGTAGCCAGAGCTGGTACTGATGTCTTGTTTCTTTTCCCTTCCTCAGACCAACGAGTGGAATAAGAACGACGACCGGCTGCTGCAGGCGGTGGAGAATGGAGACCCCGAGAAAGTGGCTTCGCTGCTGGGTAAAAAGGGAGCCAGTGCCACCAAACAGGACAGCGAGGGCAAAACTGCGTAAGTCCAACCAAAATCTCAGCTCCAGCTCCTGGAAAACCCCAGCCTCAGAGGCACATGCCACTTCTGTGAATTAATAACCAGATACGGTCCTGAAAATGAAGGTTTCTTTTCCTTCTGAAGCACAACACATCCTGCAACTCTTGATTTGTAATTCTACATTTAAAATGCATTCAAAATCATAAACCCATTGAGGTAACTTGAAGGTTAACAAACTACTGGGTAGCTTGGGATCATTTAAGGACAGGGTATTTTCAAATTTCATGGCACACTGCAGATTGCACACTCGAAAAGGTATTCATCTTTGTGGCTATTTTTTTCCCATGGACGTTATTTTAATAAGATGTAAATTAAGATAAATTTTCATCCTAATGGGTTTGTCTGAACTGAAACTATGGTGGCAGAGTTTTAAAATCCTTCAGATGCTAAGGATTCACTAAGTGTTCCTTGTTTTGATTGAAGTGTGCTATTGAAAGTTTTGTGTCAACAAGATTCCTTCTGCCCTCTGAATATGTTCCATAAATAGCATTTTCGCCTTCTGTTCTTCCTCTTGTTGTCCTGCAAATATTCTAAATTGTGGAATATCAAAGATTCCACTAAGAAAATTACTGCCAAAAGATTGCTGTCCTTAAACTTTCTTCCTTATGGCACAGAAAGATGATTCAGTGGGTAAGTGAGAAATAGGCATCCCGTGGCAGAACCAAAACCTTCATAAAATTCTGGATAGATGTGGACAAAGGAAGTCTTGGAAAGGCAGCACAAGGCAGTTTAGTCTTGGGAAGGGCAGCACAAGGCAGTTTATACCAAACTGTAAGTTCTAATAAATTACCTCTGGGTTACATTTATTGAGTCATACTCTGATTCTTTCTTGGTCTGGTTCAATTTCCTACATCTGCTCTATTTCTGCTCTGTGTCTGAGGAAACTGAGTGATGGATTGACTCATAATAACCTGCAATTTCTTACTGCAGAAGTCATCAATTACGTCAAGTGGGCTTTCTCCTCCATACTTTAATAGGTTTTTAATTTTTAAAAGTTGCACACATATGTTTTTCTTTTGGCCAT
This sequence comes from Notiomystis cincta, assembly GCA_013398075.1. Lineage (NCBI taxonomy): Eukaryota > Metazoa > Chordata > Aves > Passeriformes > Notiomystidae > Notiomystis > Notiomystis cincta. Next base: position 111,878 of record VZRX01000854.1, read on the forward strand.
TGAATATTCAGAATTATGGCTATATTTAGTATTTCATGTTTTTACAATCAGTATAACTTCAGACCTCGATTGTTAAGGTCTTCTTAAGCTGCACTCTGTATACGATGTATCCATGTAACACCTCTTTTGCAAGCGTCATCTATTAACTGATACTATGAATTTTTCTAGGGAATCACATGAGACTGAATTTATCAGTATCTCTTAGCTCTTAAGAATGTAGCTAGGTATTGGTGCAATTATTTTTCAGCTTTATGTGGATACAATAAAAAATTCCCATTTTCATTCTTTATTTGCAGCTACTAAGAAGTCAGTAAGCAGATACTTATGTGAATGATGCTGTTACTAATAATGCAGTTGCAAATACTTCTTTCAATTGCTTGGAACAAATGTGAGTTAGTGCTATAAAGATCCTCACTTCCTCTTGTTCTGTATGCTCATTTAACTGTCACTTACTTTTAAAATTTTTTCTGTGTCGTGCTTTACAAGGCAGCTTGAGAGAGAAGAAAGAAAAGTAGTGTTGCTGTGATGCAGAAATACAGCATGCCAAATCTCATTCTCTTTCCAGTGCTTTGGGAAGTTTAGCAGACCTGCTCAGGTTATTTCTGCCTACATTTTGAAAGATAGAGACTGACAGGTGTAGAAGCAAAGACACTAACCTGGAGAGGCACAGCTACCAGAGGTGGCCCAGAAATGTTCTCCAGCATGGCTTATTTATAATGGTCTGCACCTTTTCTGTGTTTTTATCACTCCAGAGTTTTTCAGCTCTGTTTAGGGGCACAGAGCCTTGTGCAGCCCAGCACTGAGGTCTGTTGGTGTGCTGCAAGAGCGTGGTGCTGCTTTTGTTAGCTACCCCATCCCCTGTGCTGGGAAATCATGATTTGCACAGGGCTTTTTGGGAGGGCTGTCCACCCTTGTGCTCAGCTTTCATAGAGTCACAGAATGGTTTGGGTTAGAAGGCACCTTAGAGATCATCTCATTCCAATCCCCCTGCCATGGGCAGGGACACCCACATTGACCATGAAGCCCCATCCAACCTGGCACTGAGCACTTCAGGAGTGGTTCTTCCACAGCCTCTCTGGGCAACCACTTCCAGTACCTCACCTCTTTCACAGTAAAGAATTTCTTCCTACTACCTCATCTAAATCCACCCTCTCTCAGTGTGAAGCCATTCACTTTGTCCTATCTCTGCATGCCCTTGTAAAGGGTCTCTCCCCAGCATCCTTTTAGGTTCCCTCTTAGGTTCTGGAAGACACTACAAGGTCTCCCCAGAGCCTCCTCCTGTGAGCCTTGCACACAGAAAACGGTGTTGGTGACAGTCAACATGGCTTCAGTAAAGGAAAATAATGCCTGACAAATTTGTTGGCCTTCTGCAGTTGTGTCACAGCTGTGGTGCATGAGGGAAGAGCAAAAACATCTTCCTGGCACTGTCCTGCACAGCACTCCTGTCTGCAGCCTGGAGAGACATGGATAGGTGGGATGGACCAGTGCTCCCTCTCAGGAGGGCAGGGCAGAGAGGCAGGATCACCTCCCGTGGCCCATGGAACTGTTTTGATGCAGATGGTATCTCTGGGCTGTGAGCTGACATTGTTGGCTCCTATCCTGCCTCTTGTCCACCCCAAGTGCTTCTTGGCAGGGCTGCTCTCAGTCCATTCTCTGCCCAGGCTGTGTTTGTGCTTGGGTTTGCCCTGACCCAGGGGCAGGACCATCACTTGGCCTGGTTGAACCTCATGAGGCTCCTGTGGTTTTGCTGGTTACATTTTAGGAAGTTGTCTGCAGTGCTATGTGGGAAGAGAGCTCTTTGGGTGAGTGGTCTATTGATCCCTGTGGGTATATATTGATGAGTTTGTTTACACAGTCAGGATGAAGCTGACTAACCAGAAGAACGTGATGGATTCAATTATGTAACAGGGTGCATAATGTGATTAAAGACTTTGGAATGTGCTTGAAAGCAAAAAGGAGAAACAATTACACATTGCCATACAGGTTTGTTAGCTCCATCATTGTCTGATCCCTTAAGGTATGACATGTTTCTTCTAAGACTTTTCTTTCTCATTCTTTTTGTTAACAACCCTACAAACAAAATTTTCAATACTGTCCTGATTTTTCAGATATAGTAATATAGTGCATAATTTTAAACAGAAGGTGGAGAGGATAATTTTTCATGCTTAGAGAACTACTTTTAAGTTTTTATTTTATAATTAGATGGCTTCCTATTATAAAATGCTGAGGAAGGAACTGAGACCAGAACCAGGGATTTTCTTTATTTGTCTTGTTGAGTACTGTGTGTATCATCCCACTGAGTCCTGCTATGATATGCACCAGCTTTGGCTCAGATTTGGACATTACCACCTACATTTCCTCTTTGTGTCCTCTTTAGTCCCTGTCATTTAGGTCCTTTACTTTGTGACTTGTCCGCATGCAATAAAATGGAGGTGCTTAAATTAATGAGGTCTAGGCACCAGATTAGTTTAAGGTATTAGTATTAAGGTAGGTATTTCTTAGAGCTAGTATTTACAAATTTTCCTTAGGAGGTTTAATGCCTGAGCAGTGTCTCTTTAAAAAAAGATAATTAAAAAAATACCTTGTCAGAGTAATGAAATTACGGTTTTTTAAGACTCACTTGACTTTCCACACCATCACCCTGCCTTTGACTAAGTTCTTTCTATAAGCAATAAATCACTTTTAAGGCCATGGAGCAAATCCACCTTTGGCATAAGTTGACACAGTCGCATTGTTGCTCCCACTCACATAGCACAGACTATTGCCAAGTATAGTTGTAATAGAACCTATCTGGAAATCTGACTCTGTCATTGTAGTCTTACTTTGCCAGATAGGTTGGTTGTTTTTTCTTTTGGTCCAGCTTCCTTAAACAACAAAACGAGGCTTTCCAGCTTGGAATTTGATCATTTAAATCCACTTAAACTAACAAAAAAGGGTTTTCAAAGAGATCCCTTTCGGGAGTGATAGGGTTGGATTCATTCATGTGCTGCCCTTTCCACCAGATCAAGTGTTCAGATGGGCTGTTATTTTAAGAAGCTACTGCCATTATTGAGGGGAAGTGGGGGGATGGGGATGGGGGAATGATTTTGGAAAGGATTTACGGTGTATAAATGGAAGCACTTCCTTGTCCTGAAGTTATTTTGTCAGTGTGCCAGTCCATTACTGCCATCTTTGCATGTTTCTTCAAGGTACTAAACTAGAATTAAATGCTTTTGGCTATTAAGTGAAACAATAGATCTCTGTACATTTTTTTTTGAAATGCAATTGAATCAGCTGTTGTTTAATAGAATTACACTAACAATAGTACAAAAAAGCTTTAGAAACCTCTGCAAATTTGCTCTTTAAGGACTCTTTTACAAAACTACTGCCAATAGCAGTTAATAGAAAAGATATATTTTCATTTGAAAGAGACTGTTCATGCCTTGGAGGCTGAACTAAAAATAAATTTTGGAGCATATTCCAACTGCAAATACTTGATATTTATTATGCACATAGTGTTCATTTTTGTTTTCTTCCTTTAAGATCTTACTGTATAAGGAGGTGGGGGTGAGTTGCACGAAGAACATCACTTTACAAAAACTAGATGACATTTTAGTTACCTTTGAGAAAGAAGGTTTCCTTGTAGGTAATAATATTTACCTTAAAAGAAACTATTGGAAGAATACATAGAATGATAGAGTAATCTGAGTTGGGTGGGACCCACAAGGATCATCAATGTCCAAGTCCTGTCCCTGCACCAGACACCTCAAGAGTCACAGCATGGATCTGAGCATTGTCCAGACATTTTGAGCTCTGGCACACTGGTGCTGTGACCACTTCCCTGGGGAGCTGTTCCAGTGCCCAGACACCCTCTGAGGAAGAACCTTTTCCTTATATCCAACCCAAACCTCCCCTGACACAGCTCCAGGCCATTCCTTGAGTCCTGTCACTGGTCAGCCCAGAGAAGAGATCAGTGCCTGCCCCTCCTCTTCCCCTCATGAGGGAGATATAATTGCAATGAGCTCTCCCTTCAANTTTTAGGGAATGAACAGCTCCTCTCAATCTTCTGCAAACCTACTTGGTATCCCTTTAAGTCTTATGTACAGGTCATTTATGAAGATATTGAAGAGCAAACAGCCAAGGATGGAGCCCTGTGTATCCCCACCAGTGTCAGGTCACCAGTGTGATGTCACCCCAGTCACTGTAACCCTTTGTGCCCCACCCATGAGCCAGCCAGTTGCTCACCCATCACAGGATGTGTTTGTCCAGCTGTGAGCTGGACAGTTTGTCCAGAAGGATCCTGTGAGAGACAGTATCAAAAGCTTTGCTGAAATGCAAAAAATGCACTGTCTTCCCGTGATCACCTAGGTGGGTTTCATGAGTCTTTGTTGTGAAAGGAAGCTGGGGTTGGGCTGACAAGCACAACTTTCCCCACATGAAGCCATGCTGGCTCTGATCAATGACTGCATTGTTTTCCTGGTGCTTTTCAGTACCTCTCAGAGGGGTCTTTTCCATAACTTTACCTGGCACTGCAGTGAGATTGACAGGCCTGTAGTTTCCAAGGTCCTCCTTCTTTCCCTTTTTGAAAGCTCAGACATTAGCCAGCTTCCAGCCAGCTGGGCCCTCTCTGGATTGGCAGGACAATTCAAAACTCTCTGAGAGAGGCCTTGTGATGACATCAGCCATCTCCTTGGGTATTCTGAAATGAATCCCAACAGGCCCCATAGATTTATAGGGACCCAGCTGGAGCAACAAATCCTGCACAAGTTTATGGTCACCTGAGCACTGATCATTCTCACAGCCATGGTACCCCAGCTCAGGCCACTGGGACCCCCTTAGCCTCTTGTCAGTGTTGAAGACAGGCATTACACACCTCTGCCTTGTCCATGTCCTTGTTTGCAAGGTCCCCATCCTCATCCTGTAACAGGCTGATATTTTTTTCTGCCCTGTCTTTTGCCATTAATGTATTTTAAAATGACCGTTTTGTCCTGCAAGGTGGACATAAACCTTCTTTTTTCACCTTAATTCCAAGACAAGATCACTTCTTAGCCAAGCTGGCCTTCTGCTTGCTTGACTTCCAACATTTAGGAATTGCCTGCTCCTGTGCCCTTAGGAGGCGATGCTTAGAAAGTGACCAGCACTGATGGGGCCCATTCAAAAGCATTTTCCAAGGGAGCCCTACTCACTGGGGCTGAGGTCTGCTCTCCTCTTGTCCAAGGCTGAAGGTTTGCTGGCACTTCTCCTCCTGTCAACAGAGATTCTGAACTTGATCACTTTGTGGTCTCTGGGGCCAAGATGGCCATCAGTCTCCACTTCCCTCTCTGTG
>VZRX01000854.1:117196-137443 GCA_013398075.1 Notiomystis cincta
CCCTCTCTGTTAACAAGCCACAAGTCACCCTTTAAGAGCCAGCACCATGCAGGGCATCAGTCCTGTGGTGACTGGACACTGACAGTGGGCAGTCGAGTCCTGGTCCAAGTCACACCATCACTGGGTGCTGCTGTACCCAACATGCTGAAACCTCGGTAGGAACTGGAGTCCAAGGCAGCAAAATGTCCATGTCCACCATTGACACTGCCAGTGCATTTTTCTCCATTCCTCTGGCAGCAGAGTGCAGGCCTCAGTTTGCTTTCACCTGGAGGAGCACCCAGTGGAACTGACTGTGCCAGTGGTGGAAGCATGGGGCCACCATCTGCCATGGACTGAACTGGAAAAGGGCGAGGATCCAGAGCATTTATAGTACTTTGAGGGCATCATCATATGGGGGAACACAGCAGGGGAAGTGGAGAAGATTATTTCTTGAATGAGGAGAAGATTATCCAGATTTTCCTGAAGTCTGTTTTGCCATAAAGCAAAATAAGGTCAAGATCCCTGCTCAGGAAATTCAGTTTTGGAAGTAAAAAGGGAGGATAGAAATCATCAGATTCCAGTGGATATGNCACCCTTTAAGAGCCAGCACCATGCAGGGCATCAGTCCTGTGGTGACTGGACACTGACAGTGGGCAGTCGAGTCCTGGTCCAAGTCACACCATCACTGGGTGCTGCTGTACCCAACATGCTGAAACCTCGGTAGGAACTGGAGTCCAAGGCAGCAAAATGTCCATGTCCACCATTGACACTGCCAGTGCATTTTTCTCCATTCCTCTGGCAGCAGAGTGCAGGCCTCAGTTTGCTTTCACCTGGAGGAGCACCCAGTGGAACTGACTGTGCCAGTGGTGGAAGCATGGGGCCACCATCTGCCATGGACTGAACTGGAAAAGGGCGAGGATCCAGAGCATTTATAGTACTTTGAGGGCATCATCATATGGGGGAACACAGCAGGGGAAGTGGAGAAGATTATTTCTTGAATGAGGAGAAGATTATCCAGATTTTCCTGAAGTCTGTTTTGCCATAAAGCAAAATAAGGTCAAGATCCCTGCTCAGGAAATTCAGTTTTGGAAGTAAAAAGGGAGGATAGAAATCATCAGATTCCAGTGGATATGGCAAACAAAACAGTTCCTGTCAACCAGGCAGAAAGAAGAACAGGCTTTCCTGGGCACTGGGGGTTTTTGGAGAATGCATAGTCCAGAGTACCGTCAGATTGTCAGGCCTCTCTATCAAGGGACATGGAAGAAGAATGATCTCAAATGGAGTCCTGAACAACAAGAAGCTTTTGAACAAATTAAGCAGGAGATTGCCCATGCAGTAGCCCTTGGGCCAGTCAGAACGGGGCAGGATGTGAGGAATGTACCCTACACTGCAGCTGGGGAGAATGGTCCTTCCTGGAACCTGTGGCAGAAGGGACCTGGGGACACTCAAGGGTGACCTCTTGGGTTCTGGGATACAGAGGATTTGAGGCCAGCTACGCACCAGCTGAGAAAGAGATTCTGGCAGTTTATGAAGGGGTTCCAGCTGCCTCAGAAGCACAGGTTGCAGAGGTGAAAGTCATCCTGCTGGCCTCACACATCACTGAAAGAGAGAAATGGACAGTGCTCCACCTCTGCACTGACTTGTGGATGTTGGCAAACAATCCTTGGGCATGGCTGGACTGACAGAAAAGGCCCAGTTTGCAGTGCAGAGGGAAACCCATCTGGGCTGCTGAACTGGGCTAAGACATCGCTGCCCCGGTGGAGACGTTGGCACATGACTGCAAGAGTCAGGCTGCTGAAGAGCTGTACATCACTGATCTGATCTCTGAGAAAAAGAAAACATTCATTTACTTTTATCACAGTATTTAATTTGTGATGGTCCAGATGGTCACAATAATGTCTAGGTTTCTGAACATGGACAAAGTAAGAAAGACCACAGGGATCTCAACCTTTGTTTTATCTCTAGCCAACAGACAGCTGAAATCTGGTTCTGACTCCAAAATTTCTTGTAAAGATTATTTCCATGGGAGATCTGGTTGTAAAAGCTTTTGTCTCTCTAAATCTTTTCTGAAGTTCTTTTTAGGTTCAAATCGTGATGTTCATTTTTTGCCCACTCCTCTGCCCTGCAGCATTGTTAGGGATATAATTTAATTAAGATGTTGATATTAAGTTCCCTGAAAAATTGCTTTCCACTTTAGACAAATGCTCAGAAAGACTAATGAAACTCTAGGCCATGGTTGGATGAATCTGTCCACTGCCAGGATACTAAATTAGGCTAATTAAGTTTCTGTTATGTTCAGTATGAGCTGATCATTAATGTATGGTGAGAGGGAATGCTTTTATCTCCACAACAGAGGGGCAATACTTAACTTTGAATTTATAATTTGGCGACATAGGAAAAACTCCACATTGCCTACAAACACCACTGTATTGACAATCATGCAGGCTTTTAAATGAGATCCATGCAGTGGAATTCCTGATAGTGGCTTGTTCCTGGCTCTCCACTGAAACTGTGTAGACCATTTCTGATGGTTTTGGGCACATGATCCCTCACTTGACCCTTCCAACTACAGTTGGAAAACTTCACGATACAGTTTTTAGTTCTTGCCTACACTTTTGACAGGATTTGGAATCAACAGCATCCAGGCTCTGTTATGCACATATTTAAAGCAATTTTTATAAGATATTTTAGCATTTTTATACCTTCATGTTATTAGGGAAAAAAAAAAAAGAACAGGGACCGTCTTCTGAAGAGACAGAAATTAATCATCTTTAGCTGGATTTCAGTTACAAAGATCCTAAAGTTCTGGCAAACTGAAACCTTTTACTTTATCTCTTCGGTGATTTCCTATGTTGTAAATCAAACAAATTCCATGTATTTAAAGAACAGACTCCCTATTCCATATAAAGTTCTCTGAGCATTGAGAAGCCTCCCAATGGGTTTTGCATCTGACATGCATGGGGCTTTGTGTAGATGATATCTAAAGTTCAAAGACAAAACAATCAGTCTGCAGTTTCTTGCAGGAGCCAGCTTGTGTCTTCTGTTCTGTATTTGCTTTTTCACACAGCTGATTGTGATTCTTAATAACTGTTGTGTTTCATTGTCCCTCAGTGGGGCTGTCACCTCAGAGGGAAGCAAATCCTCTTCTGAAGGGCCCTTGTGCTTGTGTTGGGGTAGCCTGTGAGCCTCCTGCTCACTGGCAGGATCAGCCAAACCTGTAATGCAGCATCAGGCAGGCGCTGGAATTCCCTGTTAAAGCAGCTCCGTTTGCAGTGTTGCCAAATACCCAGATTTTGCCAGACCTGGCCAGCTTTCAACGAGTTTGTCAGTTGCTTGGATCAGAGCAGGGCCTGGATGGCTGGGAGTTTTTGTGTGCCTGGGCTGAAACAGCTGCAGTTTGGCTGGCGTGGAGGCGAAGCCCAGCGCCCCGCTCTCCCTGGGGATGCTGAGGCTGCTCCCTGCACTTGTCCCATCTGGGCTGGCAGGAGAGCCTGAGGGAAGCGTGCTGGGCCAGAATCAGCCTCTTTAAGGCTGGAGGGGAAAGGGTTAAGGCTGCAGTTGTTTTTCAGATTTATATCTACATAATGGGCTGCAGTTGTTTTACATGTTTTTCAAAGGCTTATGCAACCAAATGAGATGTATGTATAGATTTTAATTATACCCACTGGCTGTTACTGGCTTAAAAATGTACTCTACTCTAGGAAGGGGAACAGACAGCCAAAACAGAGCAATGTGCAAATGTTGAATTTACTTAAGATGTTTTTAAACTTCAGACTGGGGTCTCAGGCAATAGACTGTGCTGGTGGCTGCTTATTTATTTGGCTTATGTTTCACTCTGTTTTCTGCTAGCTTCCTTACAGGTTCACTCTGTGTTAGGAAACTGCTGGAAAGTAGCTGGAAAGTAACTGAAAAATTTAGAAAAGCTCTGAAATTCCATGTGCCTGTGGTCCAGTCCTTAGTCCTCTTCCAAAATATGGAATCTTAAGTACTATAGTTATTCTGAAATACAAGATAAAAAGTATAATGCCTTAATAATCCAAGGAGTTTATTAAAAAATATTAAGTGGTCATATTAACCAGTGGTCTTTGAAGAATGTGTTACAAGTAGATTAATTACCGTGTTTACATATTATTGCACTTGGTTTGCAATTATCATATGAAGTAAGAGAAGATCACTTTGTACAGCTTAATAAAAAAATTAGTAAATCCAAACAATTGCTTCAAATCTGAAGAGATAGGAAGCATTTTGAGTGTAAAAGGTACAGAAACATCAAGGACAACATATAACCCTAAGCTGTCCTTTGTCGGTATCCCTTAGGTTCATAAGGATATTTCTTCTCATCAATTCTTGGAGTAGTAGATGCAGTTCTTAAGCCTTGCTGGATTTTCATGCTACAAAAATATTTGGTTTAGATTAATCTTTACTCAATTGCTCTCATTCTTTCGAGACTTCTCCTGGCCTCTTGTTATGCCAACATGGTTCAGGATTTCATTGCTCTAATATTCATGACTTTCCATTTACCAAGGTGATTATTAGCAATTGCTGACCCACAGGCAGCAAAACCAAGTGAGTGTGTTGGAGGATGAAGGTCAGGGGAGGCAGTAGTCCCTGCTCTCTTTTTTGGGCTTAATTTTAACTTTGAATGCTGTTGGGCCTTGAAAGGGCTGAAGAGGGCTAGCTGGTTTTACCCAGCTTCAGGAAGAAAGTCACCTTGAGCTGGGCACATCCTCAGGGAATTCACCCTGTGCTAAAAAGGTGCTGTGCCAGAAGGCATGTGTATTGAGAAGGTAACTGAGTCTGGACTTTCTATGTGGGATGTGGTCTTAAAGAAACTATCAGAAGTAATCTTCCCTACTTGTCTGCCCACCTTATCCCTCCTTTACCCTTATCCCTCAGGACTTGGCTTTGGAGGCTCAGGCCACACTGCACAGATTTCTGGGCTCTTTAAGCTTTTTGAGGCTCATTGTTTGTTGCAGTTTGTTAATTTTTCTACCCTACAACTCCAAAAATAAAAGAAGTATGTCAAAATTTCAGACTTTCTGTCAACACCTAGAAGTGCCCTGAAGCTTCTGCTTGTAGAATCTCTGTCGAGTTTTCCTGACATTAGCTCCTGAGGAATTTTAAAATAGACACTGTGCAAGAAACTTTATGTGATAATCCTAAATTGCAAACACTTGTGTTTACAATTAATGGTACGCGGAAAGTCCATACATTTCAGACTTCAAGTGGGAGTTTGTGTTAATGTGGTAATAGAGTTTGCCAAAGAAAACTGTATATGAAAATGAAACTGCTGGAGCACAACCTGAGAATGAGAAATATAAAGCTGCTGGGGATCCCAGAAATCTCTCTGAAGAGCAGCTGGGTGGATATTTTGCTGAGTTTGAAGGCTAAAATCAGGAGTCTGTAGCTTGGCAGCTCCTGTGCTGCATGATGCAATTGCTTCTTTTCTAGTAAGAAAACAGCCATTAAAGAGGCTTGCCTTTTATTCATGTCCTGTAGCTCGAGGTGTGTATGATTGAAACAAGACTTTTCATGCTATGATGCAAAGCTGGAAACTTGTTATGAAAACTGCATTTGTTTTGTTTTCAGTGGTGGGTTTTTTGGTTTTGTTGGTTTTTTGAAAGCTGTCCCAGAACACATGCTAACACAGAAGGGGCATGCAGGGTTTTCATCAGAGGGTTCTGTGTGTGTTGGGTCAGGGCAGATGCCATCTCATGTTAAAATAGGAGGACACAGGCTGTGTGCAGCACTTCACTTTACCGTGGCTGGTGCTAAAGGGGACAGAGGGGAAAATAATCTCACACAGCTCCTGGTAGATCCATATGGGCCTCTGTAAAGGCAAGATTCTTAAAATCTTGCACTGCACTCTAGAAGTTGTTTGCAGCAAGTCATTGATTGAATGTTCTAAAACTCTGAAAACATAATTTTTCCAGCCTGTAATGGAGCCAGCTCTGATTTGAAAACAAAACGTATTTCCTCTCTTTCTCCTAAGATAATTTTTGCACTCTTTTGGCTGCATGTATGCAAGTGACAGGATAATGATATGGAGTGCCACCATTATTGAAAAGCCACATTTTTTACAGTTGCTCCTGGGATTAGATAAAAAGGGTGCAGTATGAAATTGTCATTTTTATTTGTTTAAAGAAAATAATAAAAAAAAACCCCAAAGTGTTGATAGAGATTAACTGTAGATATCTGATTTAAGGCAGTCTGATCTGTCAAACCTCTGTATGACTCCTCCTTAACTAAATGACTGCATCTCCCTACAACATATATTGTCTCAAATGAGTGACAGCATCTTGGTAATGCAGTCAGGAAAAGATGAAGATCCTTTTGACTTTCATAGCAAAACATTAATGATTTAGTTTTAGCTTTAAGGTGAAATTCTATACCCTGCTGCTTATTTTTCACTGGTGGACTGCATCTGTGCTGTGTGATGAAACAGTGGAAGGCAGCTTTGGTTTTCAGCTGTTTTTGTTTCCTGTGCCAGCTCACCAGCCAGAGTCACCTACCTACCTGTGCTGGTAAAAGGAAGAAGCAGAGCCCAGACAGGGCTTGCAGGGGAAGGCAGAAGACATTTCCAACTTCAGGACCATTCTGGGCCCTTCCCAATCATTTAATCTGAAGGTGGTAATTTTTCTATTATTAGGTTCAGGGTGTGTCAAAAAGGGCTTGCTTTCAAAATGGTTTTAGTGCTGATAAAATCTCAAGCCCTTCACAGATCTGTAAACCATATTTTTCTACACTGACTGGTCATGGTGCTACTTGTGAGAGGAGACCATACTGGACTTCCTCCTGTGTGACACCAGGTGTTTTCTTCATGCACAGAATGTGCTGCTCTCGTGGTAACTCTTGGCCCTTTCTCCTTCAGGTCAGGTCTTGGGAACTTTGGTGCTTCTGCTGCTCAGCCTGGGGAGGAAAGCAGTCAAAAGCCAGATATCATCTGCTGTGCTTATTTTAGCTGTTGTTATTGAAGGAGGAGTTGAGGCCTTGAGGGATAGCACTGTAAGGTGTTGGTTCTAAAATATATAAAAGCTCCAGTCAGTTCAGAAAGTCAGCCAGGTTATCAGTAAGTCACTTTGTGGTTGAGATAGCTGGTGAATTGCTTGCCTGTCTGATCTGGCAGCAGCAAAGCTTAAATGTCTTCCATTTATTTTTTCTTTTCTTTTTTTTTTTTCAATCAGTAATACGAGGTCTCTAGGCAGCTCTGTATCTTTATTTTATCATTCTTGTTTGTTTGTGTGAAGGTATTGGCTGGTGGGGAAAGTATAAATCATCAAACTGTTGGGAAGCAAGTTAGACTTTTTAAAAGTCAACAAAGGGTTGACATCCATTAGAAAATGAAGAAGAATGATCTGCCTTGGGGAGGGATGTTTTTACTCAAAATAAACCTTGACAATGAGTGTATATGAGTTCATAGTGTTTTTCAAACATTCTTGCACTTAAAATATTTTCAGAGCACTCAGATTAAAATGACAGAGAACAATAGTATTATATGCTTGCATATAAGTCTGACTGGGTTCCATGTTTGTCATAATAGAAAATAGCAAATACAATATTCAATTAGCATCCATAATTCAGCCATGTTCTTTATTTGCTTTGGATTTTGGTGAGTAGTGTGTTGAGCTACTTTCAGGCCCTGGAGAAAATCTCTGTTACAGAGAATGCTAATTCTGCCTAGAAAAAACTCTGGAGCATGACCTTGCCAAACAAAGATTGAATCCTCTGATTAGGTGTCATTTTTCTGCTTTTTTTCTCCCCTGTTTTTCTTTTCTCAAATGAAAATTTCCTTGTTAGAAGGTTACTGTCTTAAATTAAGTCTTGATATTTATTTTTTCTGATTTTATCATGTTCCACTTTACTTTTGTGGCACTTCCCCTAGATATATGGACCACCCAGTTGTTTTAAGCCAGCTGTCAAAATACCATTCAGTAAGAGGATTTGCAGGAAGTAGCTCTGCAATGGTTAAGCAGAGAACCTGAATATAGCAGACCCATGTCTTACTGCTAATAACACCTTTGAAATTGCCATCAGCTACAGTTTTACAAGTCTAACCCTAAATGTGGATTATTCCTGTTCTTCTAGTTATGGTGTAATGATTTTTAAAGCAAAGTGAGCTGAGTAGTAAAAATTACAGTCCTTTTTCGTTTGAGTTAGACTGACATTTAAAAAATTTCTGAAAACACTCATTCTTGGTCTTTTGGCAAAGACTGACTCCATCTGAGCCCTTGTGCTTTGTCTGTCAGAGGCTGGTTAAAGAAGTCTTCGTTCCCTTGCTGCTTTAGTTTTGTGACCAAAATGTGGAAAAGGTCATTTGCCCTGAATAAGGCATGGGCTTGTTCAGGGCAGATGTAAGTGCTGTCCTATCTGTAAGAAATCTGCTGCTTCAGACTATTTCAGGGATGTCATACACAGCTGTGCCCTCTCTTCAGGAAAGCATAAAAATCACAAAAAGCATCCATCAATGTGGGGTTTTTATTTGAATAACATTTCAGGTCCTGACAAATTTGAGGTCCTGACAAAATTTTGAGGTGATAGTCTTGTAACTGTTCTCCAGTTGAACCTGAACCTCATGAAATGAGTTCACTCTTACTCTAAAGACCTGTTTTTGCTTTGCATTCCTCTCAGCAAACATAAATTTTCACTTTTTCTTGTAAAGGACTGAGTAATTATGAGACCTGTATATTCCCAGTAGGAAAAAGCAGCATCAACCTACTGATCTTTTGTCTGCTGCAGGGGTGGATCTTGAACCACTGGGAATGGTAGCTGCTCCTCTGCTCACTGAAATGTCTGGATACAATAATAAAAGACCATCCTGCTGCTCAGGAAGAACAGAAATGTTTTACAGCAATAGAAGAAATCTATCTCAAATCAGTTCAGGATGGGCTATCAAGATGTGGCTCTAAATGGCAATAACAGGCTTCTCTATTGTGAGGGGAAAATGAACTGTGTTGTAATGGGATTTTCAGCTGAATGAGAATCCAACCCTCAGTGTGGCCCTTGGTCCAAATCAAGTCTTACATGTTTGTTTTTGTTTACCTAAGTCATTGCACAACCAGGAAATGGGAGGAAAAGTTGTTTGCTTTCATATCAAGGAAAGTTTATTCATAGAAGATGCAAGTAAAATGCACCCCTCCTTAAGGCATCCAGATGGTGAGAATTCCAGTTTTTGGAAACCTGCAGTTTTTGCCTCAAATATTTTAGGAAATTATGTGGCTTGTAAAGAGTTACTCTGTACTGAAATGAATGTCTGCAGTCTTCTTTGTTTCAAGAGCCTGCCTTGCTACATAGGAGTCCTCAGTATCTACTGCTCAAGTGTTTGGGTTTGGGGCTTTCTTTGTTTGTTTTGGGTCGGGTGTTTTGTTTGTTTGGGTTCTTTTAACTAAATAAAGCAAAAAAACCCCAACCAAAAAACCAAACAAAAACCAAACAAAACCAAACAAACCAAAACAGAGGGAATTAACTTTAAAATCAAAATTGCTCCTTAAGGGGGAGGTTTTGTCCAACACTCTGTAAATAGTTTACCTTAAGTATGGCTGTAATAGGTTCATCCCATTCTGGAGTTGTTCTCTCTGTAGAGCAGGATTTCTGTTTACTAAACCAGCAGTTAAGTAACTGTATCCCCCAGCTGTTCCCCTCCAATTGCTTTGAGACTGTTAAGAAAAAATATCTCACTACAGGTTGGTGTGAGAGATAGCACCAGGACAAGGATGCAGAGAGGAGACACACAGCAAGCTGTTCTTTGTGAAATAAAACATCTACATGTGTGATGACTTGTTGAGATCCGCCATGGGAGTTGTTTTTGTTGGTGGGATTCATGTGTTCATAGGAGCATAGCCTGAAAAGAGTTAATTTTTCTTTTCTCTGATACTTTTTTGCAGTCAAATTTTACCTAAATAAAACTTCTTTAGCACTTGCGTGTTCATGTTGCATTTGGCACCATCCTACAGAGTCTGTCCATAAAACCTCAGTGCCCCAGATTTAGCCAAGTTATTATTATTCAGGTATTTATTATTACTATGGATATTGTCAAATGTGAGTTAGCCAAGTGTGTGCTTCCCAGTCTTCCTAATACATAAGTGAACTTGATTGTATTTTGTGTTTACACAAATGTATCCGAACATGTTTTGGTATTTGCTGGTATGTTGGGCTGGCTAAATTAGAGGTGTTGGAATTTGTCAGGCTCCTCTTGTGTCCCTCCCCCAGTCATTTTCCCAGAGCCTGAGAAACCACTTCTTCCAAAGAATGTTTACACAACTTTGCATTGGTCACCAAGTACATGAAGTTTTGATTTTGAGTGACTGGAGCACAGACAGCAGCAGTGCTTCTTGTGCTCTTGGAAGTGTTAACTCTTCATAATTTGTTTATGGCAGTAGAATTCACAGCATGAACACACAGAATGCTTTTGTGTTTGCAGAGAAAGGTTCAAGGCTTAAGCTCTGCCTGTCTGCCTATTGCAATCAGCAGCAGACAGTGTGGAAGGAAGGACTTCTTGAAGGAAGTGAAGTGGTGGCTGTACTTGATAGATGACTCTGTTCCAGGAGCTCTCCTGTTTTGGTTAATTCTTCTCTCTTTGCCAAATGTTGTCTGTAGGTCTCTTTCTCTGCTGAGTTTTCAAGAAGGCTGCAAAGAAGTCTATGGCTTAGAGAAATGTGGTGCTGCAGTTCACAGACTTTCATTTCATTCCTGCCTGTTGTTCCAAGTTTCCCTGGTTAGCAGGCTGAACTTTCAGTGTTAGCTTTAACACTTCAAGGAAGCAGTTGTTCAAAATGCAAACTCCTAAATAGAGTAGTTGATGTGGCTCCATGATTTATGATGTTTCTTTTACATTCCAGGCGAAAAATCCCTTTTACACAGAGGTGCTTAATGTTAAAAATTAGACCTCCTTTGAAAGATAATAGAAACCATCCCAGGAATAGTGGCTCTTTCAGTTTGGTGCATGTTTGATGATGGTCCTAACTTTCCTCACACAAAGAAGTGTTTTGTCTTGAATTTGTGTTTTGCATCACTCCCACTGAAGAACTGCTCTGTGTGCATCAGGCTGATGTTGGTAAGACCCACATGGTAGCAGAATGCCTGTATCTTAAGACTTGACAACACTGGCATGCTATGCATCAGGAGGATTTAAACTTCTCTGTTTTCAGAAGCTTTTCTTCATTTTTGCTTCAGGGCAAAATGAAGTCAGCAGCATCTCTGTAGCACTGCTTCTGTGAATGTTGATGTGCTCAGCCTGAGGATGTCAAACAGGAGATTTCAGCTGTAAAAAGGCTTGAATTCAGTACAATTTCTTTGGTCTATTCTGTAATTATACCTTAGGTAATTGATGCTTGGCAGTGCATCCTGCCCACGGTATGGTTGGTAACGTCTGCAGTTTTACACTGTTTAAACAAGCAGGTGCTTGGGGTGAAGAGCAAAACCACAAGTGGAAAAAATACATCTCTGGCATAATCTCACAAATACCCGATAGCTTTGATTTCTCCAGGTGAAACTCACAGTAAAGTGCTTTCTCCCATGAAGGAAGGATGAGCTCTATAAAGGACAGTGCAGAAGCACAACTTGATTTAGTTTAATTAAGGAAATGCACAATCATGTTTTAGAGGAACTAAATTTTGTCCACTGAAAGGGGAAAATCTGACTAAATCTAACTAAATCTGACTACTCTGACTAAAATGACTACAACAAAGTCAGTTTTTATGACTGTTTCCTTCATTAATTCCCCAAGCCCAGGCATTCTGTGGGGATACATTACATCACAATGGACATAAGTTTAGAAATTATGTGGGACTAGATGTACATAAGGTGTATGATACAGGTTAATGGGACAGCAGCCCATGTAAAATCAGAGTCATGGGGTTGTTCAGGTTGGAAAACACCTCTAAGATCACTGAGCCCAACCATGAACCCAGCAAAGCACATCCACCACTGAACAGTGTCCCCCCACCAGTGACACATCTACACATCTCTTAAATGTGTCCAAGAGCCTTCCATGGATGGTAACTCCACCAGTTTCCTGGGCAGCTTTCTCCAGTGCTTGACAACCCTCTCAGCCATGAAATTTTTCCTCATGTACAAACTAAACCTCCCCTGGTGCAGCTTGAGGCCATTTCCTCTCATCCTGTCCCAAGTTCCCTGGGAGAGGAAGCTGATCCCCACCTGTCAGGGAGTTGTAGAGAGTCATAAGATCCCTCCTGAGCCCCCTTTTCTCCAGACTAAACATCCTCAGCTCCTTCAGCTGCTCCTCATAGAACTTGTTCTCTAAATCTTTGCTGGCCTCTTTGCCCTTCTCTGGACATGTTCTAGCACATCAACATCTTTCCTGTAATGAGGGTCCCAAAATGAACACATTATTTGAGGTGCAGCATGAAAGTATGACTACAAAGTCTTTTTGATGTGCCATCTCACTTCCAGAGCTGTAATCTTCCTGGGAGGCAGTGGAGGGATGGCAAAAGATCTAAGGACAGGGAGGAAAGAACTTGCCAGTATGCAGTTTGTGAGTGAAAGAGAAAAGATACCTTAATAATAAGAAAAGTGACATGTAAATGTTCTCTTCCAGTTTTCACCTGGCAGCCACGAAAGGGCATGCAGAGTGCCTCAGGATCATGGTGACACATGGTGCAGATGTGACAGCCCAAGATGGTGCAGGTATGCCTCTCTGAACCTATACAAGTAGCATGATACACTCAATTTGCTTTTGTAGTGGACACCAGATGTAAAATAGTTGCTCGATTTTTTTAATTGTTATTTTTAAGTGAAATAAAAAAAAATTCTCTTCCCCCAGCTCTTCTTATTATTACAGGTTGCATCAAGATCTTCAGTTTTGCTTTTATGTTTATCCAAGCTATTAATCCCATTAATTTTACAGGAGTTGCACTGAGACATTTCCTCAGGATTATGACATAGTGAAAACAGCTGATACAGGCCAAAACAGAGCTGAGAGCTATTAAGTATGATGTTTCAGTTGTCAAACGTCCTATGCTTAATTACTGCTCCACCAGGAGAATGATGTGAGCTGAATTTGAAACTGGCAAACTCTTCCTAATAGACTTCAGTTGACACATCTGCAGAATCTGTGCCCAGCATTTTCTCTGGCTAACTGAGCCAACTGGGTGACCTGTCAGCATTCTGTCTCTCCAGAAATGATCTGTAAATGCTGGGCTCAAGGGTTCTGTTTCAGCCATTTATTGCAGCCCGAGGGAAGCTCTGTCATACAGGGGAGTGATTTGCCTCTATAAAGAAGTGACTCTGATACTCTGAAGAAGCACTCATATTTTACAGAATGATAAGGGAATATATGTACCTGATGAAGACTGTTCCAAATTCATGCTTCACCTTGCCTGATGATTTATTAGTTGCTTGGATAAGAGGTTGCCTGCCTACTTCCACCTGAGAGTGTCAGCCCAGTGCTCATTACTGAAATCCTCCTATGTAAAAGTCATTTGCAATGAGAGTTTCCTGTCACAAGTATCGTTGTCCTTTTCAGGTACTAGATCCTGGGTCCTGCTTTCCTTAATTGCATGGATAATTTCTTCTTTTGCTGTCTTGTCATCTTCAATTTTTCAGATGAAGCTGAAGGAGGAGAGTTTTCAGTGTTTCATCATAAATCCATAGTCAGCATAGCTAAATATGAACTCAGAGATCCTAAATAAATAAATTGAAAAGCAAACCAATGTAGACCTGTGTTCAATAGGGAATAGGGCATCTATGAGGTGCAAACTAAAGTAGGCCTATGTTTGAGTCTTCTATGTGCACTTCATGGGTGACACAAACTTAATATAGTTGTAGGTGGTGAATTTGGCAGGGTTTGCTCTTGATGCTGGATTACTTTTTCATTGCCAAACAGCAAAGATCATGAAGACACTGACAGACATCTGTGTGCAGGGGAGGCTGAGTAATATTGAAAAATTGTTTTCTAAGGAACAAGATATAATGTGCAATCTTAGACTTACTTCTGCCAGGTGTAGTCAGACACAATATTTGTGTCACTCCTTTATATGAATTAAGACTTTCAGATTGTTCTGGTACCTGTCTAAGCAACAGATCTGTAGTAAAGACATTCTCCTTGATCTAGGTTTTTATTTTATTTTATTTTCTCATCCCTTACTTTTTATGTGCCGTGATAGGAACAAGACAGATAATTCAAGATTTTGCCTTTGTCATGGAATGGTTTATTCCTGTGCTTTGAATAATTAATTTGCTTTGCTTTTATTCATTTAGGGCACAGTGCTTTACATCTTGCAGCAAAGAACAGCCACCCTGATTGCATTAAGAGGTTACTTCAGGTAAAAGAAAAATCAAATTGATTTTTGGTTTTTGAAATTTTCATTTGGTTCCATTAGATGTTGACACATTTTATAATAATCTAATAATCTGCACCATACTTCTATACTATTCTATCTCCTTGACATCAAGAGAGACACATCAAGAGTTTAAACATAAAGTGTTTAATGACCTTTCAGGCACTGTGAATGGATGATAGAAAACAGTCTATCTTCCCTGAGTGGACTGCAAATACAGTTTTCCATATCCAGATGCTCTGATGTAGCTTGGTTGGGTTTCAAGCAAGTTGTAGCTTCAGTTTAACTTCCTGTGTTTTGTCTGTGTGGTTGGATGACTTGGAATTAGGCGGATTAAGAGTTACAGGGGAAAAGGATTTTTCACTTCTAAGGGGGGATTCTGATAATGTTCCACTGGAATGCTTTCTGTCTGTTCACCACAGAAATGTTTTCAAGTTTAAAGTCAAAGAGAGACGAAATCAAAGTAGTTTAGATACAAAAATAATAAGGAAATACTCGACTTCTCTGTGAAATGAGGTAAAGGAAAGTGAAGGGTTAGAAAGGGACTTGAGAGGATGGGCAGAGAAAGTAAGAAAAACAAAAGTGAAGATGAACAGAAGGGTCTCATCGTGTTGAAGATAAGTGTTAGTAAGCCAAGACATTGTCCATCTCAGCTCCATTTGAGAAATACAGGTAAGCTTTCATGGCAGTGATCAGAGAAATAGAACAGATTTTTCTGTTTGGAGTTATCAGTAAGTCTCAGATAAAATAATGAGTAGAGTCTGAGAATACAGATGGAATAATGAGAAACAACCCCTCTTGAACACAGTGATGCAGAAATAGAACGGATCCTATATCCCACCTCCAAACTGCTTTTCCCTGATGGCCTCAGGGCTCTCCAGCCGTCCTGTGACTGACCTCTGTCAGTGTCTGACGCGCAGGGTCCCGTAGCCCTGATTGCACCTCCACTGCAGGCTGCCTGCCCTGCCGCTCCTCGGGCGGGGAGGGTTATCCTCGTCCAGGGAGCCGTTCCCGTGGCCGGGATGCACATCGCCATCAGGCTGTCACTGCTGGCATCGCAGCGCCAGCGGCTCGGAGGTGGCTCTGTAGCACAGGCACCTCCTGCCCTCCACCTGCCCGCCGCCACCGGAGCGCTTTCGTTCGGGTTCTCCTAGTTGTATTGCAATATGCAGATGCTCCCAAGTGCAAACCCGTTGGTAATATTCCCCAGTAATTCATGCTCTTGGGATTGTCTTCTGTGGACCAAAGTGTGTGTGTGTGAGGAATGTCCAGCTGGTGTTGAACTAAAACAGGCTTAATCATTATTTTACGCAGGCAGAATCCTGACATTCTTCTTACAGAATGTGATGGTCTGAGTGATCCTGTATTCCTGTATAACCTGAGGCTTGTTGGGTTGGAGACAGTGCTGCATGTAAAAGTCAGAAGCTGGTTTTCTGAAAGTCAAAATGTTTGTTCTCTAGAAACATGTGATTTTAGGGTCCTGTCTTGTCCAGTGAAAAGCACTGAAACCTGTGAAGGGTTTAGAGACCCAGTCCTATGAGAGGCAGCTGAGGGAGCTGGGGGTGTTTAGCCTGGAGAACAGGAGGCTCAGGGGAGACCTTATCACAATGAGAAAACAGGAGATGGCCTCAAATTGTGCCCAGGGAGCTTTATGTTGGATATTAGGAAAATTTCTTCACCAAAAGGGCTGTCAAGCATTGAAAGAGGTTGCCCAGGGAAGTGTGGAATCACCATCCCTTGAGGGATTTAAGAGATGTGTAGATGTGGGACATGTTTTAGTGATAAACTATGCTGGGTTAATAGCTGGATTTGATGATCATGGTGGTTATTTCCAACCCAATTGAACCTAAGTTTCTATGATACTCTCTGTTCCAACTAAACCAAAAATCTTCTGTACCAAAATGAACCTTGATAAGGATTTGAATTGTTTTTTCATTACTATTCATTGCTTTGAAGTCTAGATTGATTAGTAGCATCTGATAATTGAAATACAAGATACAATTGGATTGTTGGTGCTTATTTTTTAAAATGCAAATGAACCCTTATTTCATTCGGTCCTTGGAATTTCAAGAACTTTAACAAGACCAAGTGCTGGTGCTGCACCTGGGTCAGCCCAGAGAGCCAAAGGTGTCCTGGGCTGCACCCAGAGCCCCGTGGGCAGCAGGGCAGGGAGGGGATTCTGCCCCTCTGCTCTGCTCTGCTCTGCTGAGACCCACCTGGAGCACTGCATCCAGAGCTGGGGGCAGCACAGCAGGGACAGGGACCTGATGGAGCCAGTCCAGAGGAGAGACACAAAGATGATCAGAGGGATGGAGCACCTCTCCCATGAGGAAAGGCTGAGACTGTGGTGTTCAGCCTGAAGAAGAGAAGACTCCCAGGAGACCTTAGAGCTGCTTTTCAGTATCTAAAGGGGCCACACAAGAAAGCCAGAGAGGGAGTTTTTATGTCGATATGTCATGATAGCACAAGTGGCAATGTCTTCAAACTGAAGGAAGGCAGGAAGAAATTCTTTACTGTGAGGGTGGTGAGGCTCTGGCACAGGTTGCCCAGGGAAGCTGTGGATGCCTCATGCTGGCAGTGTTCAAGGCCAGGTTGGATGGGGCTTTTAACAACCTGGTCTAGTGGAAGGTGTCCCTGCCCACGACAGGGAGTTGGAACACGATGATCTTTAAGGTCTCTCCTAATCCAACACATGCTACAGTTCTGTGAAATAATGCAAGACAAATTGCTTTAGGACTTGGTTTCTTTAGCTTTTACTCTAAAGTTTAAAAAAAATCTGAGGCAAAGGAGAGATTTTATTTACTGATTTATTTATTCCTTTTTAATTTATTTTTTACTTCTTTACTGATTTAAATTTTTCTGAAACTGTAACATTTTTTAGAGACAGTTCTCTTGACCATGAGGATTTCCTATGGCTTCAGTATAGGTTGGTATGAAGACAGGAAATACCAGATTAGTAGAGAAAGAAGCTGTACCTTCTTTCGGTGTTCTTATCTGAAGCAGCACACAAATAGTTTTGGAAAGATGTTAAGCACTCTGTCGATATAAAACATATGTTTAATCTTCTTTGTATATCTCTAACTGCTTTTTTTCCTTTTTCTTATTGAATTGTGCAGAGTAAATGCCCAGCAGACAGCACTGACAATTCTGGGAAAACAGCTTTACATTATGCAGGTAACTTCTTTGATGAAAGTTTGTACTGTTTTGTTGTGCTTGGTATTCCTAGCTCATCACCCTAGAATTTTTATGTACCCCACTGTAATGCTGCAAGTGGAAGTGTGGGGCACAAATTTGTAAATTGAAGTTTAATGGATTTTCACGATTGTCTTGTTTTTTTAAATTTAATTTTATTTTCTTCTAGCTGCATGTGGATGTCTTCAGGCAGTGCAACTTCTGTGTGAACACAAATGTCCCATTAACATCAAAGATTTGGTAGGTGCCTCTTCTCCTGTTGTGTCCGGCAGATACTTGAGAGCTTTTATCACCTCATTGCCTGCCTTTACCACCCTCCATCTCGAGTGCAGTAGTTCAAAGCAGTGCTGTGCTCATGCACCTTCCTGCATTTCTCTGCTGGAGGAAGTTCCTTTTTTCCTTGCAGAGGTGTGGAAGCACTTCACCATCTGATACAGCAGCGCCAGGATTTGCTGATTGTTGAAATGTTGGCACCAGAATCAATTCTTACACCTTCAAAACATATTTAAATGTTTCCATTGTCTCCATTGGAGGCTCTGTAAAAGGCCCAATATGTGGCCAAGGGCTGCAAAATGCTCACAAAGCCCAACCAGAGTATGAGAAACCTGAGGGGGAAAAACATACCTGACCTGAAAAATATTTCCTGAGGGGAAAAAGTATTCCAGAGGCTCAGAGACACTACATTCACTGCTGTGAAATGTCTACAACCAACCAGGTCTGGTTTTGGGGATGATGCAACTGCCCAATAGAAAAGCTAATGATAAAAGGAAAGGATCTGTGAAGCACAGGCCAGGCAGGAAGTGATAAAGATACTCAAACTTGTTTGTTTTCAGCTTTGGTCTATCTCCTTTTTATCTGGCCTTTCTAACAAAAACAAATATGTCACACACATCTGATCTCAGATATCAGCAGATGCATTTTAAAGGCATAAAAGGTTTGTTCAGTTTTAAGAAAAGTTTAAGAAGAGGCTGTAGGAGTAACTTAAGAATGCCCTGAGCTACATCATGGCCAGTTATAGGAAAGAGAGAGACCAGCCTCAGAGGTGCATAGCAAAATGTTAAACAGTGATTAACCAGAATTTGGGTAGTGGACCTAATTGGGAAATTCCAGTTAGCTACTGGTAAAAAGATACCTTGAAGCTGGTCAAACACTGGAACTGGTACTCAGAGCTGTGCTTTTACCTTTGGAGATGCTTAAATAAAACATGGCTGGACAAGTCTCTAGCAATGCACTGCAACTCAAAGTCTGCCTAGCTTTGGATTGAGACAAAAGTGGGAGAAAACCCAGGTACCTCTAAAGGTGTCTTCCAACTGTGTTATGCTATGACTTTATAAAATGTTGTATTTTTGCCTAGTACTTAGTTAAAATTACCATTTTTGTTGTAGAGCTACTGAGAGATATTTTGTAGTTTCAAAATAATTCTGTTTTAGCATTGGGCAAACAGCAAAGAGAGTACAAAAGCTAAGAGCATTTCTACTCCCTGTGTTTTGCATCATCTCCAGCAGACAAGAATGGAATTATAGCATACTCAGCTATGTTTATGGTATACAAGAAAAATGTACTGATAGCACCTCATTTTCGCTTTGTAAAATTTATAGTTGACTTTAAATATAGTCAGTGTGTTTTTGTAAGTGTATGGAATACTCTCATAGTTTCTTTATATGCATTTCCAGGATGGGAACATATCTCTGGTGCTTGCAGTACAAAATGGTCATGTAGAAGTCTGCAAATACCTTCTGGATCATGGAGCAGACATCAACACCAGGGATAAAAATGGAAGGTACAGCAGGTTAACATGATTCTTCACCAAAGCTGACTGTCAAATGAAGATTTCTTCTCAAATCCTTCCCAAAATACTTGATTTTAGGTGAAATAATGATTTCTGCACTAGACGATGTATCCTGATTGCTGAGAAGGCTTACAGAATTCTGAGTGAGGCAGAGGATGGAGCAGAAACTGTATAACTATAAAAATAATGTGCCTGCAAGACTTCCCTTGGGCTACCAGAGCAGTACAGCCCATTTGTAAATGATTCCTATATGAGTGTGATTGATAGCACTTACCCACACATCACTTTCCAAGTGTCCCAGTTTGAAATGCTGCTCTCTTCTTGGAATGAGTTAGTTCCTCCCACTTAAATCCTTAAAACTGCTACTTGTGAGCAAAATCTGTGGAGGGTTGGTTTTTCTGCTCTATAGCAGAAAAATAATACAGTAAATCTCTATAGTGGAGATGCTGTTGTTTTAGAAGGTGCCAATCAGATTTTTCTGTGTTAATAGATAGTGCATGTATCAGAAAACTTTTTAAAAAGCAACATCCTTGTAGTGAAAAGTGCACTTGTTCTGATGATATTGACAAAGATCAAGAGTCTTAGAAAATTATGGACTGTTTTATAAACAGTTGTTTAAAGTGTGGAGGTAAAGTAGGATACTGAGAAGACTTGGCACTTACTTTTGATTATTCTGTGTGACACAATGCTGATTCTGTTCTCTGGTGGCACCTGCGAAAATAAGACTGGGCCCTAACTTGTTTTTTATCAGTCCCAAGTTCATCAGAGAGCTCTTTATTTCCAGTTGTTTGAAGAAAACCTCATTGTTTTCTGTCAGTTTTCATGGCCTCATTGGTGCTTTGAACCTGGGGTGCTGCACACCCTGGGACCTCTGCTTCCCCTCACTCTCCTAGTGCTTAATCAGCAGACAGTGTTAAGACTTTCTGCTTTAATTGGATAAAAAGGAGTTTTTGTCATAGATGGGACTCCCATTTTGTTTTTTTTTTGTTTTTT
>VZRX01000858.1:0-70249 GCA_013398075.1 Notiomystis cincta
ATATTCATAGACCCCTGAGAAAAGGTGAGCCAAGCCCTGCTCCCGCCCCTCTCTCCCTCATTGCTTGTTCTGTGGTACCCTGCCCCCTCGGGGCCCAAGGGTGGGGCGGCCTCCCAAAGGTCGGGGGAGGGGCCGGGGTGGCCGCACCGAGTGAGGCGGCGGGCAGAGACACGGGGGCAGCATAGAGTGACATAAGGGATGGGGTTGGGAGGAGTCAGATTATGTAAAAGGTGGAGTTGGGGAGGAGTCGGGTGACATAAGAGGCGGAGTCGGGGTGGAGCTTTGACAAACTGCAGGAAAGTTTTGAGAGGACGAAGACAACATGGCGGGGCTCACCGCCTGGCCGGCGCCATCTTGGATATGAACAAAGGAGGTTAGAGCGGGAGATTGGGGTGCAGGGATGATGGGTGTGAGGTCATCCAAGCTGATTTGATCAGGTTCAGCTTGGAAAGGGGACAGGAGAGGCTCAAAGAAAGAAAGGTGATTTATCTCCTCTGACTTCTCCTGAATTAATTTCTAGAGTATTAAAGGAATTAACTGAAGCAGTCCCTGAATCTTTAGTGCCTTTCAAGGACCAAGGAAGAACAAAGAAGTGAATAATAGCAGGGTTTAAGTATTTTTGGAGAAACATTAGCGTGTAGAAATGACTAATATAATACAGTCCAAAAAAAGCTCTGTTAAGTAAATGTCATTTATTTCTGTGATAGGATACCTAGTAGATAAAGAGAAAATGGCAAATTACATACCTGGAGGCTTTTGTTGTTGACATGATGATTTCTGTATCATATTTGGATTACTACCTTGCATTAAATGAATAACACTACTCAGTTAGTATATGAAGAGCTATAGTTAAGATATCATTCCTAAGCCATCTTGACATATTCTTTCTTTACTATCAGTTTAGTAGAATCAGTTCACAGCATCAGGCTTTTGGTCTTGCACAACTGTAATCTTTGGTAAGCAAAATCATCAGTCAAAAAAATCTCCCATTAAATGAAACATGGTATCCACTTCACATGCTTAGAAGACTGATCTAGCCTAGTTGTTTGAAAGTTTTCAAATGTGAGATATGTGTTAATTCCATTTTTAAAAGGTTAAAGACTTCTTTCCCCTGAAAAAACAAAAAACAAAGCCAAAACCAAACCCACAACAAAGCAAAGAAAAAAAACATAAAAAAGAAAGAAGCTGCCTCCTAAGAACCAGTAATAGTATATGAAAACAAAAGACTATGATGTATGTCAAATATAACTAGCCAAAACTATACAGTTTGAAAGTCTGATTTCTTGAAAATTATTTGGAGAAAAAGAAAATTAGTTAGGCGTATACAAGCTTTAAACAAGAACAAATTTTGTGCCAACCACTGGATGGAGAGAGCCTTACCAAGTCTTTCTCTTCAGAAATTCTTGACAAGTAACAACTCTACAAATAACTGAAATCTTCAACAATACTCAGAAAAGTCAGGGGTTCTGCCAAATATGCAATCACTCATGTCACACATTTATCACTTCTTCAAGAAGCATCTCTTACTACTACTTTTACAAAGCAAAGCTGTTTGCAAACCACTCTGTGTCCCCAATCACTATCCTAGGACATTAAAAAATTAAAACTGAAAAGGAATCTACACAGTGTATTTTTTATCCTACTATTTGGTTTGCATTGATTAGCAGTACAGCTCATAATTCTTTTGGCATTCTCTATATTTCTAGAGAATAAATAGATAGGAAATTACATCGATGAGTGTCGCAGGCTTTGGTCTCTTTTTTTTTTTTTTTTTTAAGCGAGAATTTTCCCTCCATACAGACTCTTAAGAAATGCTAATACTAATACTTATGGAAAACAAGAGAAGTGGCTAAGCCCGGAGCGCATCTGGGTCTCGGGAAGGGTGCCAAGATACTGCGAAGGTTGGGCTGGTAAGAGCCAGGACAGGGGCAGCTGGGGCCGCTCTTTCTTTCGGCTTCCAAAGGAAGATGCGTGCAGCTGCCGCCAGGGGAAGGGAACTCGCTGTTGCCACCTCGGTCCAGCCCAGGCTGTTTCTCCTGCCGTGGCTGCTGAGGTTGGTGCCNTTAGTAAAGATCTGTTATTCCTATTCCCCATCTTTGCCTGAGAGCCCCTTAATTTCAAAATACTAATAATTTTGAGGGAAAGGGCTTTACATTTCTCATCCCAAGGGAGGTTCCTGCCTCTCTTGGCAGACACCTGTCCAAACTGCGACAATGAGAAATTACAAGATAAGTATCTTACTCATGACTTCTTCATAATTAACAGAAATTGGCTTATTCTAAATTTACTTATATTCTATGCTTATATTCTATGGCATTTTGGAGAGCACTAGAAGTATAGATAAAGGCTACTAAACTGAGTCTTTAACTGTCGCATCTTAAAGCAGGCACTACATCTGGTCAGCTGAAAAGATCTCTACACTCTGCTAACTGTCCTGTAGATATATTTGCAATAATTATCTGACTTTCCTTTGTGATGAGATATTGGTGTTTCAAAGCTATTTAATTGAATCTGAAGGCTCATATCTTAATTGGGTCAAGGGACTTTTACTCCAGAAATTATTGTTGTAAGCATTTAGGACAGGCTACAGTTGCTTAAAATGGGCATCTATTCTCACTCCGTGTGCTCTAAGGCACTTTATAGTTCCAATACTAGACCAAGGGGACACTCACATGCTTCTTGAGCAGCAGTTGGAGATCAGGCAGAACAAGGGATATTATGCTCAAATTGTACAACTTGGCTGCTTTTTGGGAACTGGAATCTATTCATAAAAATAAATGAATTTTAGCCAAGTTGCTTTTATATAACAGCTCAAATTTAGTAAATCCATACTTAATGTTCCCCAAGGTTGTGTACTAAATAATAGGCCAATTTTTGATAATATTTGATATCTTTGAAGATTAAACAATGAGGCTTTGATACTTGTGAATTTGAAAAGTGGTGGTTAATGAACCACAGAGGGCTATGAGTGATGTGTGTTTTTCAGTACCTTTATGGAGGTGTTTATGAGGTGATGATTTAAGCTCACTCCTTTGACTTTGACCTGGAAGAGAAGATATGCAATCCCTTTCTTGCCATCTAGCCTTTGCTGCGAAGGTCCATCATTAGGCATGACATCTTCCCAAACCACCTTTCAGCTCTAACTGGCTGTTTGAACTGCTGCTGTAAGCAGAGGATCAGGAAAGTGACCTTAATTTCTGAGGCAGCAAGGAGAGATACCAGAACATCCTCTGATACAGAGAAGAAAGTTGATTCAGGGATGTTGCTGGCTGTGAATACCAATTAATTTATTCTTAAATAAAGTGTGAGTTACAGTGACACGGAGACAGTAGAGTGAATGGAAAAATATTTTAGAGGTGTATGCATCCTCTGTGCATAGAACAAGAGAAGGCAAATTAAATCATAACTCAGTAATGTAGAAAGTACACTCTTTACTTTCCCAGTAAATATGTCTCCTTTCATTCCAAATTTAAGAAGTATATAGAACCTGGAGGAACTTTTGCAGTTGAAAGGAGACCCTGGCCTTCATGGCTGTTTTTCCTTTAAAAATATGTTAGTGTCAATATCTGTGATCAGTTTTGATACAGCAAAATGAAAGCATGATAAATTTTAAATTTATTTCTTACTAAGAAAGCAAATGTTCTGAGACATTCCTGTTGTTGAACTCTATTAAAGAAAACTTTTTCAAATTATCCCCAGCTTTTTAGTGTATTTATTTTCTTAGCGTTCTTGTGTTAAAAAGAAATAAGAAGTATTGACAGACAGTCATGTTAATAATGAATTTATAGTGTTGTTTTTGTAAAATATTTCTCGAGCTATGCTTCCCCCAATGTGATCAGGAATTTTCATTACTAATTATGCCTTGTAAACATGAAATAATAATACAAATGTATACATCAGTGTAGCTGTTTTAATATATACATTTTATTTAAGAATGCTTACATTTTACAGTGCAAATATTTTGGTATTCTGCTTACTCTAAAGTGTTCATAAGCAAAAAATGCTGATACTTGTTATATTTTCTAATCCTTTTATTACAGGTCTTATTTTGCAATATTATTCTAATCATAAATAATTTTCAAAAGTATCTGTTTAGATTTTGAAAGAAATTTCATAGCAGATTTTGTTTGATATTTTTTCTTAGCTCTCCTAATACCTACAGAAAAATATTAGTCTTTCTGTTACCAGTAGAAATTCATATTGTGATTGCTACCCATTATGATGTCTGCTTAGGAGGAGGAAGCTATATAAGCCCTTTTTTAGCAAAGAAAACTGGCAAGATTTTATTTTTTCCTTTTGTTTAATTTTTTTATCAAGTAAACAAGTTCCAGTGAAATAAAGTAAATTCTAGTATCTGTTCAGTTTTACAGATGAAGTCCACTTAGGATGTAAGACAGAGAGTCTACTACAATTTTGAGCTATATACACGACAAAAAATCCCTGTTGGCTTGGGTTTTTTTTTTAAATAACCACATGGCATGTATTACATGCAGATGTGTAATGTATCACAAAATAACATCTTCTGCCTTCTACACCATACCTATTTCCTCTTTAGTCTTGTGAAATGCAACAGTCAGTGGAAACTAACAACAACAAAAAATTCACAAAAGAACCTACCATAGGAAGAAACAACATGACCAATGTTCTTGGAGCCATCTGTCAAGATTTGTTCCCTGCATGGATTTGTCCAGATTAGAATTTGAAACCTCTTTCAGCTTGAGGGAAATGATAGGCAGTTGGATAAAGGTAAAAGATAAAACTCTAAATGACAGTTTAAGCATTATGCAAATGCTTGTTCTAGTGATATATTCTGTATTTTTTTCTCAGGGTTGAAAAAAATACTCACTTTAGCAATAAATAAAGTTTTAAAAGAGAGACTGAAGCTTCTGCTTCAGCTATTCAATATCTGTGAGCTTCCTGCTAAGAAAAACACTGCAATTGTTGTGACAGAAAGTTGTTACGCTGATTTTGGATCTTAGTGTATTTTGTAAAGATTATTTTAACACTAATCAACATAATTTTGTATATTCTACAAGCTGGGTAAACTCAATTTCTGTTCCAAGTACACTGTCACACCAGTGGTTATTACCACACGGCTGGCATGGGTTGATCTCAGTGGGATTCCACTTAGCATGTCTTTCAAAGCTGCATTATTTTATTCAAGAGGAATGTTCTTGGGACCAAAATGCATGCATAATGGTATGCAATGTTTGGAGATACAATTGTACATCACTAACTAGGCTAAGAAATATTTCATAATATGAGTAAATATGAATAAGCCAGTAGTGGAAGACAGCTTAAAAATCTTCTAGTTCCAACCTTACTTCCATAAGCAGGGATGATGCCACCCTCTAGATCAGGTTGCCCAGGGCCCCATCCATACTGCCCTTGAACACTTCCAGAGAGGAGGCATCCACAACCTCTCTGGAAACCTGTTCCTTTGCCTCGTTATCCTCTGAATAAGGAATTTCTTCCAAACACCTTATCTAAATCGCTATTCTTTTAGTTTAAAACTGAGATTATGTAATTTTTTTTTCTACATACTCTGAATGGTAAAATTCTCTGTAATTCTCTCAGCTTGGTAGCAGTGCAAAAGCTTATATCAAACAGAGTTTTGGTTTTAACTTTGTTCAAAAAGCAAAGTAAAAAGGAAAACTGTATTTTTTTTTTCTCTGTTGGACTTCATGAACAAAGTAGAAAAATGCAGATAATGTTATGTATTCTAAATAGCCCTAGGCCCCTCAAACCAAATTGTTACATCAGATAATCCACTTTTCATGTTAAAACCAGAACAAAATGTAACTTTTCCTTTAATATAAGGCTAAAGAAGTACAAAGATGTTGATTAAATAACAACATCTAAGTAATTTCTTATTTTCTGAAAAATGTGGCACAGTACTTCTTGACTGTGTTATTTTCAAAATGGCATGTAGATAGGGAAGTTACTCTTTTCAAGATCTTGTGCAGTGACTTCTGAATACTTTTAGCTGAAATTAAATTATGCCTCTATATATTAATTGCGTTTTTGCAAAATTCTAACAGGACTCAGTGTTCCCAGTGCATAATGTATGAATAATTACAAACATCTTTGCTGTGTGTTTTTTAAAATGCTGCTTTGAAAAAAACCCTTTCTAAGATGTGACATTTGTTCTCCATGGAAGTGATCTGGCATGAGCATGATGACCTTGAGAAGATATCTGCTTTAAATTATTACTAAGCAATATTTGTGATACTGTTCATTAATTTTATGGCCCTTCCTTTAGCTACCCAAGAGTGCTGATGTAGAATGGAATGGAATGGAATAGAATAGAATAGAATAGAATAGAATAGAATAGAATAGAATAGAATAGTGAAGAATAGAATAGAATAATTTCAGTTGGAAGGGACATAAAATAAACCAATTCTCTGACCACGTCAGGGCTGAAGTTAAAACACATTTTTAAAGGCATTGTCCAAATGCGTCTTAAAACACTGACAAGCTTGGGACATCAACCACCTCTCTAGGAAGCCTATTCAGTCAACACTGAATCTCCCCTGGTGCATCTGGGAACCATTCCCATGTGCTTTTTCACCAGATCCCAGGGAGATCAGCACCTCCCTCTCCAATTCCCCTCCTCTGGAAGCGGTAGAGAGCAAAGAGGTCCTTCAGCCCACTTTTCTCCAAACTAGACAAACACAGAGTCCCCAGCTGCTCATAATGGAACATTACTTCTAGCCCTTTCACCAGCTTTGTTGCCCTTCTCTGGATTCATTCAAGGACCTTAACATCCTTCTTAAATTGTGGGGCTGCCCCAATACTGAATACGGCAGGGTAATTGTTATAACAGAAAATTTTTGTCTTTCTAATTTTCAGACTGTTTTTCAAAAAAACCTCTCTAGGGCTTACCACAATTATAGTTGATAGGTATTTAATGTTCTATACAAATTTCATCTATGTTGTCTGCTGCCTGCGGTTAAAATCCATTTTCCTTTATTTTCCCTATTCTTTTAATAACATGGGACAAACTGTGGTGAGTATTATAAATAAATAGAGCCTGTAATGCTCCTGATAACCTCAAAAGCTTACACAGGTTTCTTGCAATCTGAACACAATATGGAAAGAAAAACATGACATTTGGAAAATTGACAATTTTAGTAAAAATATTAAGATGGTTTCATTTGAAATACTGTAGTCTGCTGTTCTTGGTGCACTTTTAAAGGAAATTATGTTCCATAGTGAATATTTTGCTTGTTATATGGGCATCACATTGAAATTTTTTACATTTAGGAGATGACAGAGTTCAACAGGAAACCTTTTCAGTAAGAATACTTTTAAAAAAAAGAAACCTGTGTCTGCAGAAAACTCAACTAAAAAAGTCATTTAATGGGTAACACCGGGGTTTTTAGCTGTAGCACAGTCTGTAATGTGAGGCATGTACACTACTCCCTGATGCTGAAGCCAAGTGACACCATGTCATGCTATAACTCCATCTGGAAAAAAAGTCTTGCCCTGTCACTCGCTCATTCCTTCCCATGGGATGGAGGTGGGAATCTGAAGGGTAAAAGTGAGAAAATTCATGAGTTGAGATAAAGACAGTTCAATAGGTAAAGCAAAGCCATGCAAGCAAGCAAAGCAAAACAAGGAATTCATTGTCATGAGGTTCAGCCCTCCCCGGGAGAGGTAGGCTCCTTCACACATTAGCAGTGACTTGGGAAGACAAAACTCCTCAACTCTGCGTGTCCTTCTTGAAGAGGTTGTACACAGAGTTATATGAAGCAAGGTTCTTGGGACTACACAGGCAGGAAAACAAACATCCCCTGATTTGCACTAAGGAAACATGGGGTGTGGAGGGAGGATATGTAAATATTTAATATCTTACCTTTGCAGTATTGGGTATATTAGTCAGCAAGTGCTTTTCATATTGACATATATCTCTCTAAAAAAACGGGACCGTCCTCATCCATACTTTCTATAGTTTTAACTGTCTATGTAGGATAAAATGTGGGCTAATTTTAGCCCCTAGATATCTAGTATATGAAATAGAAGCATTTTTAGTCAGTAGTTTTCCTTCCTCCTGTTCTCTTTTAGTGATTCATATGCCCTCTAATGTTTGAAGCACGGCAATAAACAAATGCGCAGTTACTCTTTTCTCTGTCAAAGCCACAGTTAATGTATTTCTCATTCCTCAACACACACAAAGAAGTGCATTCCCAGAATTTCCCACAGAGCCTGTTGGTAGCTGTACATACAAGAAAATACTTATTTTTTCTCTCTCTCTGTGAGGGTGGTCAAACACTGGAACAGATTTCCTAGAAAGACTCTGGAGTCTCCAGTCTCCATCTTTGGAGATATCAAAATTCAACTGGATATAGCTCAATATGGTCCTGCTTAAGCAGGGAGTTTGGGCTAGATGATCATTTCCAACCTCAGACACTCTGTCAGTCTGGGATTCTGTAAAGGTAGTTGTCCTGTCTATGTCCCTAGGATATATCATATATATGTGTGTTTAATTGTCTCCTGTGTACTGCTTTGCATGTGCATAAATTTTATTTATTTTTTTTAAATATTTTCACCACAAGATCAGTCTAAAGTTTTCACAGATTTCTGTCTCTGGTTCTCGTACAGAATGAAAGCTATCATCTCTGTATTCATAGTGTCTACTATGAAAATGTCAGATGTAACTTCATATATTCTCATTTTAAGATATCCCACTGAAACTTGTTTATACTAGCCAGACATGTCTTCTTTTTAGGAATCACTTCTTTGTTTGTTTGTTTGTTTTCCTCTTTCCTTGAATTCATTCTCTAAAATAAAACCCAGAGGTGGTGATTTTGTGGTTTTTTACTTTAGAAAATTAAATTTAGAAGGATGATTTGTAACATTGCTTGTACTTCATTTCCTTCATTGTCCTCAAATAAGGATTTAGGTTTATTTTAGACAGTGGTTATATTATTTTGTCATGGAAACCTGCTGTTTGAGGTCATTATCCTTCTTTGTTTCATGTGTTGTGAGTCTGAGAAAGTTCTGATATAGAAACTCATTCATACTGTTAAGTAACTGTAATATTGTGGAACACATTTTTCCTTCAGTTGCAGACCCATTAAAAATGTAGGGTTTAGAGAGTTTTGATCCTTTATAAGTATTAGTGCAGATAGATGCCTGTTTTTACAGGCACACACACATTCATCTCTGAAACTCATCAGTATTGTAACACAATATGAATTTTGTGTGAAAATAGATTTGACAACAATCAACCTTGATACACCCACACAAAAAAGCAGACAACATGAAATCATATCTCACTCATCAGTGTCTTATACTGTGTCCTGTGTGGTAAGGCTCTCAAAAAGTCTATGACACATAATCAGACTATCAGCTACAGGTGAGACAGAGTTACAAAGGGTATTAGACACCTCTGTGGGGAAAACTGATTTCAGTCCACATTTTACAAATGAAAAACAATCAATAAAAATGTTGGTTCACTTTGTCCTTGTTATTTAATGAAAAATATCTCATGTTCAGTAAGCTGTTAACATCTCCTAGGCTACATTCCAAAGAAGTGTTTGGAACCACAGATGAGCTTCCTTACTGGGGAAACTTCAGACATCTAATACAATTCAGTTGCTTAGACAGACTTTTCTGCTGCCATTTGAAAGGCCCTCTGGCATCCAGCATAGGACTGGCTCATAATAAAATAGTTTTAATGGTCCCAGACCTGTCTGGAATAGCGCGTGAATACCAAGTAAAATACCTTTGGGTGTTTTTGATAACACTGAAAACCTATGTTTAAGGAAGCTCAGTTTTGTCCTTTATCCCCAGGAGGCAACTATAAAAGGTAGAGTACCTGTAGAGAGTGATTCAGTTCACCCAAGTAAGTTTGTTAACTGTTTGAAATAAATAAGCTTAATGCCATCATGAATACATTTCCCATGGAAATGTATGTTGTCCCAGGAAGAGTACACTATCATTTCCTACAATATTGTTTGCTCAAAAATAAAAGGTATACAAAGAATTGAAGGTATGTATCATGGACAGATTAATAAGAATATGTATTTGCAACATACATATAAGCTGTCATGTATGATGATATACTAACTCTTTCATTTTCTCTTCTTTTCCAAAAGAAAATATTTAATCTCCAGTTTTGGCCTTCTTTTCAATGGAAGTTATCAAGGAATCTATGAAGGGCTTAGTTCAGTTACCTGTGAGAGCTCCCAAGGTATCTAAGGCATCCATAAAAGACTCATTTATATACAGAAGATCTGCAGGAAACTTATGGTCTTCTGAACCAAGAAATCCATAATGCAGTAGATGAGTAGATCTCAGATGTGCTGAGAACTGAATCAGGCCTAAGGTTCTTATATTGATCTTTATTTTTATTAAAAAATGCTTGTTGTTTTTCAGTGTTTAAGAAAAAGGACCAAGATCGCAGTAATGTACTTCTGATGTTTTTAATTAACTTAATACAACAGTCCCAAGATAAAAAAGAACTTCTGAAAAATGCAATCTTGTTTGTTGTTCCAAGCAGAATTCCATTGTAGTCATGGTTTTTACAAACTAATTTATTCTAATATTTATAGGGGGAAACAGAGTAGTGGTGGAGAATGACTGTTCTCACCTAAACAGTTGAAATTATCATAGGTTCCAGAGGTTTAAACTGAGCATAACATTTCCAGAGAAGGATTTATGGAAAACTTTATTGGAAACAATGAGTATGGCAATATGCTCTAAAAATAGGCAACATTGGAATGGATGGATTTATGTAAGACTTATCTATTTGGGAAAATATCTTGCTGATGCTGCTTGTAAAACATTGTAAATGTATACCTTATAAATATAAAAAGTAATTTGATCATTTAATATGCTAGTGATAGAATTTCCAAAGGTAGTCAAGGAAATAGAGAATATTCTACATATGTATCTATAATAATGAGGTAAAACTATTCAACACAGCCAAGATCCACCACATTTTGACATTGACATTAGGCAAGGTCATTTCCTACCACTAAATTCCAGGTTTTGTTTCTGATTAATTTTCAGTGACTCAGTGTTTTAAACAAATATACTTCCAGAGATATACATGGCAATCAAGCTACCTAAATCCCTCAAAAATCTATCAGCTGCTAACTTCCTCAGGTGATCTATTATTAATGTGGAATGAAGACTGATGGCTTACAGATAAATTTTTATCTAACTCACTCAATTAGAATTTTTGGACACAGAGATGGAGCCACAAATAAAGTTTAAAGCTAAAGCTAAAATGAATCAAGGCATTGTGGTGCTTGGTAATGTTTTCATGGACTAGAAGTTACAAAATTAATTACAGAAATTGAATTCACAGTGCTGAATTAAGCTTTTAAGATTTTTGCATAGATTACATGTGAGAATTAAATGTCACAGAAAAAGAAAAGTCTTGTAAGCCAATGGGAAATGTTGGAAGGAAATACATCTGAAAGTGCATCACCCTTGGATTTAGGCAGCTCACTTATGGCTGCAGTTAGCTGCCTATGCAAAACTGGAACCCATGGTACACATGGTTCATATATTTTCTGTAGGAAACAAATCCCAAACATAGTCTGGGAGATTGTAAAAATCCTTTCCTAATAGACTGCTCCAGCTTGGGTCCCCCATGGGGTCACAGGTCCTGCCTGAAAGCCATAGGGTCCTCCATGTGCTGCAGGCAGATATTTGCTCCACTGTGGTCCTCCATGGGAGAAAACCTGCACCACCATGGTCTTCTCCATGGGCTGGAAAGGAATCTTCTCCAGCATCTGGAGCACCTCCTCTCCCTTCTTCTTCACTGACTCTGGTGCCTTCTTCACTGACTCTAGTGCCTACAGAATTGTGTCTCATATGTTCTTTCTCCTGTCTCACCCAGATACTACACAACCTTTTTTTTGCCTTTTCTTAAATATATTATTTAAGAGGTGCCACCAGCATTACTGATGATCATCTCTGAGCTGATGGGCTCAGCTTTGTTCAGTCCCAAGTTCAACTGGAGATGGTTGAAACTGGCTCTGTCCTACATGAGAACAGCTTCTGGTGTCTTTCACAGAAGCCATTCCTGAAAGAAAAATGTCAGATGAGAGAAAATTTATCTTTGTGGTCTGACAGTAAACATGTCTACCTGAAATGTGAACAAACTCCTTCATTCAATTTCTAGACATATTCAAAGGTGAAGGAGTGCTTCTTTGGTTTGTTATTCTTTGTTAATCCTATAGTAACTCTAATGTAAAGCAAAGATAAGAGCATTCAGGTTTCCATCAGATTAGATCCCTTCAGATTTGAGATAAAAATTATGCATAAATATATATATATATATTAGAATTTATATTTATTTCTAAAGGCATTTTAGACCTATTTCAGTCATTATTGCTATTTTCATTAGGGGTATTTATCCATATAATTAAGAAAAATCAATAGAATAATAGTATGTCTGAATGTAAAGCAGGAAAACAATGTAATCATATAAGACAGTGTCTCATGGTTTATCAGGAATGTCAAATTTAGTGAGATGAATAATTCAGTATTAAATTTACATATAAATTACACTTGTAAACAACCATAATAGCAATAACGATAATTAATTGCATCAATCATAAAAGATGTGATTATATGTTTAAATAAAATAAAGACTACGCCTTTAAAACACACCTGGATAATTTTATGTGAAAGAACAAACAAGACAAATTACTTTCAAAAATCTGGCAAGGAAGAGAACGTGTATCTATCTCACATGCAAATAAATATTCCTCCTAGTGTTATAAAACCTATTTGCAAAATATCAACAAAATAGATTGACTGTTCAAGTTTTGATCTACTATTTGCATATATATTACTATGCTGTAACATCTAAGGATTTAACCATTTGTTTATGCACTTTATTTTGAAAATTAATTTTCTTAGTAGAGTGATTTTTACTGTTTCTAAAAAAATGCAGGATGGCATTCTTTATAAATGTCTTTTTTCCATTAAAAAATACAACAGAGCTTCTAGTAAATATACATAACTATTTTTATAAACATACATAATTTGCACAAAAATTTTGAATTATAAGTTATGAAAATATTCTAAAGAGGAATCACTAGATGCTCTGACAATCTCATTCTAATATGCATTCAATATATAATGGATTAGGTCTAATCATTTCTTACAAGAAACTATGCAGATACCTATTCTGCAGCCAGAGATTGCTCCCTATCCTTTTATTATTTAGCCACAGAGATGAGCCAGGAGATGGTGAAGATCATTTAGCACGTATCTGGTCAGCTTCAGATTTCCATAGTGCCTCAAGGCTGTGTCCTGCCTTCCTTGGGATGAAATCTCTGAGATTGAAATATCCATTCCTTTTTTCTTCTGTAAGGACAGATTAGTGCATGACTAATGAGGGAATTGTGATGTATTTCAAGAAGTCTCAGCAAACTATCGAAGAACTGGACTGACAGGGCATAACGGCTGTACCTGCCTCTGGTTAAGATGCAACTTGCAATTCCAGTCAGGCTTTCTGTAGTCAGTCACACTGCATGCTGTACAGGCATTACTGCAGACATAAAACAAGGACAATACAAAGGCGCAGACAGACTTAGATAAAACTTCCATCTTGATATCAAATCTTGAATATATGAGGAAAACATATAGTCACATAAGAATTCATTTCACTTAAGCTTACAACTTCTGAAGAAACTCAAATATTAGAATTTCTATACAAAAAGAATAAAATAAGCTTCCCCATTACTGTTTGAAAAGCATCTGAATGATGAACTTAGTCATACGCTTTAGTTTCAGGTAATCCTGTGAGGAGCAGAGAGCTGGCCTCAGTGATCCTTATAGGTCCTTTCCAACCTAAGATATTCCATAAATTTATGATTCTATTTCTTGACATTATATAATGGACTTGGAGCTCTTAGAACGAAGTTGCAAAAGTATTCTGAGGCTCTGGTCTGAAGTGATAAGATAATGCTCCGTGACAGAACAAACACTTGAACCATAACAGAGCATAACGAGAGAGGTAACGCTCCTCACAAACTATATGCAAAAAATTTTTTTACTGTACTGGTAAAGTAAACCCCTTTGGGGTTTTTGATGTTTGGGGTTTATTTTCATGTTTGAATGACAGTGGTTTCAAATACTTTTGCTGCATAGGAATAGTTGTCTTACTTTCAAGTAGGTCCTGATCCAGACAGACAGCTACATTTAATGCTCTTGGTGTGGCTGCTGAAGTTCAGTTGTTTTCTGTGGAGTTGGTGGGCTTTACTGCTGATGTGAATAGCCATGAAGATGGCCTGGTTAGAAGAGTAAATTTATCGAACAGAATAAAATGTCTGCTGAACAGTATTGATGGGAATTGTCTGCCAATCTGGGAGCTTTAGGCCTGGGAACTGAGGTTGGGAACCAGAAACATCTTTGAAAATCTTAGCTGGCATCTTGGAAGTACAGCTGGGTACCTAGAAATCTTGCAGTACCCTTGGTATGTGCAAAAGCCGAGAAACTGCAATGGCAATTTGTGATCTGAAAAAGTGGAGACAGTGTGGTAAAATAAAATTGGTGACATTCTATAAAATAGGTCATGCAAGGATGCAGATGCTTGGGAGAATGTAGGAGAAAAAAATAGAAAGGTAGAAGAAGATGAAAAAGTGCAAGAATCCCTGCAAGAATTTCAGGAGTGTCAGGAAAGTACTGGGCTTCTCACAGAGACACATGCAACTGCAAACACTTTGCTGAGAGCTGTTAAGCAGGAAGCTCAAGATGTTTTGCAGTGCTTAGAGCAGTTAGAGCACCTGTCCCTTGAAACTCATAGTCCTGATAAAAGTCAGCTGCTTCAGGGTTTAGAAACTAGTCTAGAAACTTTAACATAGACAAAATGAGAACATGCATGCTCAGTCTCAGAGAGTGAGACCATGGAGGAGATACATATAATGAAAAGAGGATGATTCCAGGCTGCCTGTCCCTGCCTCATGATCTGGTTCTGGCAACAGGTTTCCTACCCTTGTTTTGGTATATGAATATAATGCAGATGGAACAGTGTCGTTGAACGATTTCTGTTATTAGAATTCTTGCTATTGTTCAAACTTCCACAACACAGTTCCTGGCTCCTGCCAGAAGCAAAGACCCTTCCCTTCTACCTCAGGTTACAATGACCACTACAACCTACATTGCATAACAGCTAGTGGAGAAATAAAATATGGCAAAAAGACCAGTGGCAAGGTGTTCCCCAGCAGGAGCTGGAACGGCTTTTCTTGATCAGAATGAGGCCAAATAAATATTTCTGGCTGTGTGCCCTGTAAGATGGGGGCCCCCTTTGGGACTCACAAAAAAAAGTTATTGGTGGGGATCATGTCAACAAGTTTCCAGTGAAGCCCAATTAAGTCATATTTGCTTTGAATTAAAAGGGTGGCAAGGTTTCCAAGCATGATTTTCACCTTGGGAAAACTCATTACTGGCTGCTTATGCAGTCCTGTTAGATACAATAACACATTAGATGTAACCTTAGAAATATTCCCTGTTTTTGTAGAAACTGGAGAACATACTCTTTTTCCACAGGGAACTGTACTCCCCAGACATCTACATAGGTCTGCCTGACATACACAGATGGGAAGACCTAAAAGAAATTGATACATTTCTGGAGCAACAGCTGGGAGCTCCAAGAAATATCCTGAAGTGTCAAGGAAAGTAACACTGAATTTAGGCAACCCAGCTCCACCCTGTGTTTTTCAAGAATTTGGATACTAAAAGGGAATGCAGGCTTTACTAAATGATTAGTAGTTTTTAACATGTGTGAAAATGCTTGGAGGAATGGAGCTCACCTTGAATATTCTCTTAAAGTTTTTTGAGGGCTTTGTCTCAGACTGACCAAAAAACATTCAGAGCATAAGTAATAATTTAAAAACTGATTCATAAGTGTTCCAATCTATGTTATCAAATCCTAAAAATTAATTTCACCTGAAGTTATATATTGGCTATTTTAGTATACAGTTGGTTTCAAACCAAACTACTTACTTTTAAAAATTTTGTTCCTCTAAGAGGCTATTTTTATAAAAAATAGTCATAACTAAATTCACCTTTTTTTTTTAATAAATGTAATTATATTTCATTTTCTGACAAAAAGAGAAGATAATTATAGATTAAATAGATATATAAAAAGAATATGTAGATATATAAAAAGAATTTTTGATTATGAAGACATTGATTGGAAGAGACTTTATAGTATCCTAAAATGAATACACTTTATTTATTGCTGAAACATAAAACTTCAGTCAGGAGTTGATAGATTTCTTTGGTTTCCAGCTGGGCATTATTAATTATTTGTGCAAAGATATAAATGGCATGTGTACTATAAGACCTGGTGACTTGCTTATGAAAAAACAGCTCAAGAAAAAAGTTGATAATTTTGCAAGTATTTGAGGTCTTAGCCTGAACTGGCCAAAAAATATTGTTTGAAAAAATGACATGTGACTGCTAAGATCACAGATTTAATGAAGAGTCTAATGCTTAGAGCATTCGTATGCAATTTAACAAAACCTGATTCAATTTATTAAGATGCCCCAGGAGACTTAAAACTGTATTTGCTAGAGGATTTTCTTAAATACCAAGCTGTGAAGTGTCTGAGAAAGATAAAAAAATTTGATGAGCT
This sequence comes from Notiomystis cincta, assembly GCA_013398075.1. Taxonomy (NCBI): domain Eukaryota; kingdom Metazoa; phylum Chordata; class Aves; order Passeriformes; family Notiomystidae; genus Notiomystis; species Notiomystis cincta. The sequence continues at coordinate 16,610 of VZRX01000858.1, forward strand.
TTTTCATTGCCTGTTTTAAGACACTGTTTGATATATGGAAGAATGGATTTGAAACTTAACCCTCTGTTTTCCAGTGATCTTCCAATCTAAAGCACAGACTTTTGCTGCTGCCTTTGTTATCTTCACCAACATTCAACACTTTAGTGTTTAGAAATTCTATGTAAAGTTCAGGAACCAAAAAAGGAGATATGAACTTTCTAAATCTCCACCTGCTTCTAGAAGTTTTCAGACAGTTTGATCAAATTGTTCAGAAAAAGGGTTCATTCAGTGTCAGAGGGCCTAATTGATATTAGTGTCCCATAAAAATAGTCCTAATTTTGAGAGGGCATGCAGTCTTAGTCCTTCATTTTCCTCAGCATTGTTAATAATGCTCAAAAACATTCCACTTAGTGTAAAACACTGTAACTTTTTTTTTTTTTTAGCAGATAGGACAAGAAATACATACATATTGGAGTTAAATAAATTACTGGAGTTTAATAGAAGCAGCTTTATGTTATGCAAAAAAAAATTTACTCATCTAGCCCTCATTTGTTCATATGACAACAGTTATTCCTTTATTAATCTTCAATTTATTTTTGATAGAAAGATTAAAGAGAACAGTACAACTCTCCAAGCCCCTACCAACCTTTCATCTGTTAGAACTCTTAAGGGAGAGGTAAATCAACTACTGGGGTATATGGGGCTCATGAGCCTGTAGAGAAATGAGCTGTGGGAAAGGGAACAATATTTTAATGAGATGAACAGCTTGAAAGTATGAATATTTTCTTTCTTCTGTTCTCAGAGCATTAATCCTCATCATAATTTTGACAGCAGTTTTATATAGTCCTGATTTTAGTATCCTTTCTGTTCTGGACACAAATATAATAATGTGTTTTATTATTATTAGACATACATTTTATCTTGAGTGCTGTGCTACTTTGAATGTGTAAAAATCCTTCATACCTATCAGGGTTAATCAATATTTTACAAGTGCAAAGACTGAGGTGAAGCTGATTTGGTCCCTACACTAGTGACAAATGCATGTTAGGAACTAAAATGTACCAGTATATCTAGTCTTCCTTGCATGGATGTACTACCACTATTTGGAATTCAAAAACTGCTACTCTAATTGTTCAGATTCAAGACCTGAAGAAATGCATGGCAGCCTGTATGCAAGGGAAAAATAAACTGCCCCCTGAGACCTTAGTGGAAGCCTGTGTCTATTGTGGGCATATGCATCAGGGAGACTGATAAGTGAATGAAAATTACTTATCAATAAGAATTTAAGTATTTAGTTAAGGTATTTGTAAAACTTCCTTGACAAATTTCTGAGTCCTCTGGAAAGTGAAAATAGTTATGCATGATAATTTTAAGCAGTTAAGCTTCTGCTATGAACTTTTGTAAGAGATTTGGCTTTTTTGCCCCCATATCTTAACCATTAGCAGTACCTGATTTTAATTATCTTTTCTAAGAAACTACTCTTCATATAATATTTGGAAGTCACAATTGGTGAATATTAACCTCATCTACATGTTTTGTACTCTATGGGATATCTGTTTTAGCATGCCATCCATCCACAATACTGAGAACCATTTTGAAAAAATTGCATCAATGTGCAAGACAGCATATTCAGTACCTTTCAAGGTGAATTTCAAAATGGTTAGTGTTTATGATCATTCTTATGCTACCTAAAATATGAAAATAATTGTAGGATAAGACAGATTATATAAAGTTGAAATGGAGAAAGTTCTAAGCAGATGATTTATGCATCATGGATCCTTCATTTGATTCTTTTCTTGATAATAGGAGACTTGATTTAGTAGCTGTGACATTTATATCACAAAACCAAAACTGAAACTTAAAGGAAGCTTTTCTAATTTAAAATCTTTTTTGCTCTGAAAATCTTATAGATTTACACTTGTGTCAGGGTGTGTTTTATAGGAATTTTTCTCTCATGCCTCAGAGAGCTTGCTTGTCCATTAGAATGACACAGACAAGGAGGAAAGGGAAACAGATGGAGGCCTAGAGAAATAAAGATGATGAAATGTTACACTACTTCATCAGAAGAATGTACTGATGCTCTTCTTTGGGGAATGATGTGTCAGAAAATGAGGAAGCAATAACAGAAGAACTAGTTTTGAAGAAGGACACTACAGTGCAGTCAAATAATTCCATTTGAAGGAGAGAGGGGACGAAACACACAGAGCTTGACAGTAGCAGCAGCAGAAGAAAAATAGACTAAAAGGATGTGCAGAGTATTCAAGATAGAAAGAGAACTATGGTGAAAAATCAGATACCAGGAAGGAATTAGGAATTACTCATTCCACTGAGAAAAATGAAAATGGAATTAAGAAAGAGACATGACAGTGAAAAATACTCAGGGCAAGGATGTGGAGAGAAAGGGCCTTGTCACAGATATTGGAAGAGTGCTGTGTCTGTGGATATTGCTATTTTTCATATGGCGAAGGCAAAAATTGTCTATAGGAGAAAGAAGCAGATTTTGAAAAGCAGTGCAAGAATATGAAATGGAAAGGAAAACTTTGATGATCATTAAAAAATAGAATATGAGGATTTTAAAATTGTGACAAAGTTGATTCTGTAGTTTTGGTTTGGATAAGTAAAAAAAGACATTTTCAACATAATTGAACAAAAATTTTATATGAAAGTGTCCTATTATTTTCTTAACCTTGTGACCCTGATGCCAAATTCCTCAGAATATTCATTTGTGATTTTGAATCCCTACTGATTCATATAGTTTCAGTTAAGTATGCAAAAAATTTTTTTCATTTTATCTTTTCATATCAGGACCAAATTCAGCTAATGAAAAATTACAGAATATCTTTTTTTTTTTTTTNCACAGTTATCAATCAGCTTGGCATTCAGGCATTCACATGTAGCAGCACCTGACCATTCACACCAGCCAGATACTGGTCCTGTCTGACTAGACAGAAGTACTGACATCTGGGGGAGGTGGGTCTGTCTGTAGCTGGTGATACTGTCAGCAGTAGGTTAAGCAGCATCTGCCACCTCACATCTGGCTGCATCTTATTCGTGTAGTCAATCAAATTCAGTGTAAATAAGTGTGAAGTCCACCAGAAGACATCAGTACATTGCAGTTTAGGAAGAAGATTGACCTCACCTGGATCCCAAAGAACCTGCAAATACCTCGAAGAGAAAAAAACTTCTGGTAAAAATGATACACATTTCTGAGAATCAGGGAAGAAAGAAGCCTGTTTGTCTTGATGGTTTGTGGGCTCTGTGCTGAGCCAATTAGAGCCTTCCAGAAGGAATATATTTCCTCAATGAGCACCAAGCAGAGGGCATGTTAGGACAGGTAGGGAGACAGTGGAAAAGGAGAGTGGCACAAGACAGAGCAAACATGAGCAAAACTCAGAAAATGCTGAGAAAAGCAGAGAGCAAACAAAGCCAGGACTCAGAGATAACAGGCAGCCTGTATATATAATATATATAATATAACCTGTAGGAAACCACTGAAATAAGAGCACCTTCATTATATTACTTTTCTTTAAAAAGGTTAATGTCAGACCTCTGAGAAAAAAAAACACATAAGTAAGAAACTTCATTTATATGTTACCATAATAAGATTTTTTTTCCTTCTATTGTTTCCTTTTTCCTCTTTTTTTTTTTCTTTTCTTTTTTTCCCCCTCTTTGTCTCTAGGACATTAAGTCTATAGTCTAGAGACTCAACTGCTTGAATTTTGGTGCTGTATTCAAATAGTTACTCTAATATGCTGGTAAAGAGGTCCCAGAAAAAGACATATATTAGCTATATATTGCTTGAAAGCTTAGTTGCAAGCCATATCTGATATTTAGAAGCACAGAAGGTTGAGTCTTATCTGTTTTTTCATTAACTGTTCACTACAGGTCATTGATAACACAGTTACCTGCCTAGGTTTGTCTCTGATTTGACTAGTACATCTGTTCCTATGCTAAGGGACTCTTCATTCACTGCTGCCTCAGTAAAATTTGTACTGTTTAAAGACAATAGTTTCTCATTTTAATAGTGACTGCTACAACAATAGAGCTTGACATACCTTTCCTACTGAGTGACAATTCAGCTGATAAATCCAGAGAAAGAAAATAATTTAAAGATACTAGTGATGAAAACAGTAAAGAAAGAGAAGATTTTATTTTTAATGATACCAGCTTGAATAGTCATCCATGCAAAAGCACAGACATTTGTTTAAATGATGTTGATCTTAACTTGCTTCCAAGAAGAAGAGGGAGTGAATTCCAAATAAATGCCTTTCTCTTTTAACTCACTAACCATTTTCTCTAGGCCAAGTCCATGTCTCATCTCGTTACCTGTTGAAAAGTTAAATTGCATGCAATTTAATTGCATGCCCAATTAGATAAGCAATTGTCAGTAGCTGCCGTGACAATCTCATCTTTTTGAAAAGGTAGTACTAAGAATCAATATAAGACAGAGATGTAACAGAAAAAAAGAAATATGATTAAGCTATATATTTCTTTTATTTACAAGTTCATTCCTAGTTTATGCCCTTACAAAGCAGTATTTTGAAATGACATTAAAAGCATAGTGTGAGAAGATATTTTTTAAAATGACTTAAAACTACATATAAGTTACAGACCATTTTCCTTGAGAACTCTTGTGATAAATGTATTGCAACCGAGTGGAAAACATATTCCTTTTCCTGCTGTGATTGCACATTTGTACTCTTGAGTGCAGGCACATGTATTTGCAATTTCTTCCTGACATCTTGATTAACCTTGAAAAGTTACAAAATAAAAAAAAAGTACTTTCATAGTTAACTTTCCAAATACACTTGAGAAAAACCTAATAGGTTATAAATAACGTCAGTAATTTCACTGGGTTTCTGTATTCTTCCTGTTACATAATGTTTAACATTTCATATTATAAAATTAATAATGTTAAACTAAGAGAATTAGAGGTTCAGAGAAAGACACAGAATTTGTATTTTGGTCCTTTTATTTGGTGTAGGTGCCAAGGTGGCTGCAGAAGGGGATATGAGGAGGGTTTAGGGAGTTCTGTAAGGAGACAGTGGGGTTTCTCTGTGCTGATCCCAGCTTGTTCCAGCCAAGTGGAATGGAGCCGCTGTCGGGCATGGCTGAGCCCCTCACTCAAGATGGTGACACCTCAGGGAAAAGTGTGTTTTAGAAAGTGCAAAGTTCTGCCTGAGAGAGAGAAGGAAGCAAAGAAAGTGTGGGAAAGACCTTCAAAGCACTAAGGTGAGATAAGGAGAGAGAGGAGGTACTCCAGGTAATGGAACAGAAAATCCTCTGCAGCCCACAGAAGAAACCAGACAGGAACATATAGATATTCCCTGAAGAAACTACAGCCCATGGAGGAGCCATTTGGAGGGGGCACAGCGTGACAGGAAGGAGTGTCAGAAAGAAATTGTTATGGACTGACCACAACCCCTGCCTCCCCTGCCTTGTGCCTCTCAGCAGGGTGGAGAGCAGCTGGAGGCATCAGGAATGAAGAAGAGGTGAGTCTACGAAGAAAAAGTGATGTGGGGGAAGGTGTTTTAGTATGTTTCTCAGTACCTAAATCTACTTTAACTGGTTGAGGGGAAAAAGTTCCCAAGCTGAATCTATTTTGCATGTGATGATAACTGGCAAGTGATCTCTCATGAGATTTTTCTTCTTATTGTCCTGTCCTTTTGAGGAGTAGAATGAGAGAGTGTAGAGGGCATCTGTGTTGATGTCTGGCAGCTGGCCCATTTCAGCCTACCATTGCCATGAAACAAGGTATCCTCTGGTGCATACTATTCATCTGGAGGAAAGTAGGTTCAATAGAAGTTTTATTTAATGTTGATCTTAGCATTTATTCTTATCATGTTTAACTGAGGCACAGTAATAGAATGCATAGACAGAACAATAAATTATTTCACTAAACACTTAAACCAGTGATTGAAAAATTTATTATCTTAAATATCTATATCTCCAGGGATTTTTATTTTGATAATGCATAAGTGGTATGTATTGTTGTACCAGGATTAAAAAGAACAGTATCAAAGCACACCATAATCTAAATATAAAAGGAGGATAAAGGAGAAAGATTAAACAAGATAAAAAAACCAAGATATTGTAATGAAGTGTTCAAATCAATGCAAATAATAATAATTATGCTCCTTCTGTGGTAAATTGGTTGGTTAGCTTAATTAAATTAATGTATACAAAATGGCAAAGACCAGGTAGATTCCTATTAACATGGAGTATAAATAAATTTTTAAATGTAATAAAAATTATTTGGAAAAAGATGAAAAAAATCAATGTTCAGAGCCAAAGATGAAGAGTTAAGATATTAATTCTGACTTCCACTAGGAAGAAAACAAATGTTTTATTGAATAGTTACAAATAATATTTGAAAAATAAATCTTTGGCTAGGTGTCAGTTCTAGAATTTTCAGCACATTTCACCAGCTGCAAACAAGTTTACTCCATGACCAATTTAATTTCTCCTCTCTAAATTGTAATGTTGTCCATGACTAGGATTTCATATTTAAGATACTTAATAGAGGGCTTTGATCTTTTTTTTCTACACACAAACAGCTGAAAAGTGTTGATATTTTTTCTTACATTGGAAAATGTCATATAAAGTAGGATTTCATTATAATTTCCTGCATAGACCAAAGAAAACTAGGCCCTAAATGATGCAAGTATGCCCCTCTTTTTCCTCTCTCATCCCAGAATACCATGTGTGTATAAATTCATTTTCTGTTTTCATAGAAATGGAACTATATTATTGAATTATGCCTGTTCATCTTTCTCTGTTGGAAAACAATGACACTGCACCTAAACAAAACTCAATCTTCTGTGTCCTATCTAATCCGACTGATTTTAAGAGGAAATATTCAGAAAAGTGCTATGTTACTGCATTCAGGGTTGTGGGATTAGGTGTTAAGAGAAACATCTAGTGTTCAGTGGCCTCAGAAAAAGAGACAGAATTACTTCAGCCCACCTCCTACTTCACAAGGCTATGGATGTTACATTGTTGTCTGCAGATATTGATGGTGTTACCACATAACAAGCCCATGTAACAGATGTTCCCTATGTTTTTTGACAATTAAATAGTAGTCCGAGTATTTATGGACTGAATTTATTCTGTGAACCATTAGCTCAATGTTACCCAAGGCACATTTGAAGGAAGTAATTGTGATGCACTGTAATTACACAAACAGAGATACTTGAAGGTATTTAAGCACTTTACTGCTGTTATCTTCTAATTTCAATGAAATTAGCAGCAATAAAATAATTGGGTTCTAAGTTTTTTTGTAGTGCAATCTGATTAGTAACACCAGAAAAAAAAAAAAAACAGGGAAAAAAAAATTAAGAAGTTAATCGTGAAAGAGTTGTAACAAATAAATATGTCCATTAGAAAACCAAAAACAAAAAAACAAAACTAAACGCCAGTATTTCACTAATTGCAAACTTTGTTGGGTTCATACTGAAATCTGTGACAATGAGCTAAGAAGAAATTTTATTCCAAGCCAAACTTTGAAACTAGTGAAAGATCAGGGCACTATCTTTTAATATTGGTTTGCCCTGTCTATAATTTTTGACATTTAGTTGAGACATCTAAAGGGGAAATCTTAGAATTGTAGAATAGTTTAGGTTAGAAGGGACCTTAACATCTACTTACAACATTCCTGCCATGGGCAAGGACATCTTCCAAAAGATCGAGCTGTTAAAGCTCCATGCAACCTGGCCTTCAATACCTCCAGGGATGAGGCATCCACAGCTTCTCTGGGCAGCCTTTTCCTGTGCCTCACCACCCTTTTTGTAAAAAATTCCCCCTTAGAGCCAATCCAAATCTCTCTTCTTTCAGTGTTAAGCCATTAATGTTTGCTCTATTTTTACCGGCCTAGGTAGAAGCCTCTCTGTTTTAAGCCCTCTTTAAGAATTGCAATCTTCACCAAGATCTCCCCAGAAGGTTTTCTTCATCAAGCTAAGCAACGCAAATTCTCTCAGCCTTTTTTCACGAGAGAGGTATTCCAGACCTCTGACCATTTCTGTGCCATCCCCTAGGTGTGCTCCAAGAGGTCCATGTCTTTGTTTTGCTGGAGATGGAGAGCTGGATATCATGCTGCAGGTGGTGTCTCATCAGAGGAGAGGAAGATTCCAGGTTCTATGTGGATATAGGCACTTCTGCAAACCCAGTCCTTGATAGTATAGCTTCTGTAAGAGACAAAGAATAATTTAAAAACTTCACTTCTCTAAGTCCCTATTGATTATACACAGATGTTGCAGTCCCTGAATTCTATGGCAAATTGCTCTTTGTTTATTTTCCAGGCAACAGAAATTTTCTTGAAGACCAAGGAAGGATCATCTGTAGGTTTTCCTGGCTGTTGGTGCCGCACTATTAATGTGACAGCAACTGACTAAGATTCCATTTTTCTAATTCTATTGTGCATCTACTGCTGATGTGAAGCTATTGCTATACAGAAAATTGACTTCAAACTTAATTTTCTTAGGTCATTTAAATGCAAGACTGCGTTACTGTCATGTCCTTTATCATTTTTTGAAAAGCAAGACTTTCAGGCATTTGAATTTTTAAGCTTTGACATCAGAATTTGGATGAAATATGCCTACCTTCACACTAGGAGTTTTCACAGAGCTTTAGTCTCCATAAGAAATTAATTTATGGCTCATGTCTGTTGCATCATGTCTTTTCTGCTGTTTTCTTAGTGTGTTGGCTTTTCTGAGCTCTTTCTGAACACACTATGCATCCCAGCATGAAGTATAGATTCTACACATGTGACCTTGGAGTATGGATTCTCCTGCAGCCATTGGAGACTGCAATAGATAGACACTGCAATGCACTTACTGCTACTTATCACAGACTTTTATTTATCATGTGCTGCTCCTTTTTGAATTAAAACACAAAGAATGTGCAGAAATTCTGGATGGATATATAATCAGAGAGAAGCAGTAAGGACGAATGGAGTATTCTGTTCATCTAATTAAACTTTCCATTCTTTTGCCTCTGAAATGTTCCCCGTAGATTTCCTACTGATTCATTTGGAACAAATTATGCCCTGGATAAATGAAGGCTACTGATAGCATGGAACCGTAATATATGACAAACTAAATAGAACCTTCCATCCATTAGTTCCGAAGTCTTTGAAGTACAAAATAATGAACCATTACACTGGGTTTTCTGAACAAAACAGAAAGCATTAACTTTATATTCCAATATAGTTCTTTCCATTACAAAAATCTTATCTGTCTTCTATTAAATATGTATCCAGAAAACAATTTTATCCCTGATTGTCCTGTTACTAGCTGTGGAACCAGTCTGAATACAAGGAACAGAATGATTTGCAGCTGCTAAAATGAATTTATTAAACCCTCTTTTCACTTTCTATTTCAGTCATGGTTTTGCTGCTGCCAGCACTTTCCCTGATGTGATGCTTAGCAGTGACAATACCAATTGGCACATAGGCAGATATAAACGCGTGCTTGAGCGACAGGCAGGGATTGAATAGAGCAAGTAGTGGCAGTTGGCAAAGCCAGGGTTATTGAGATCCGTTTGTGAGTGAGAAAAGCTCATGGACTAAATTCTTGTGAAAAACATCAGATAAAATTACTGGGTTTATTCATTTCAGGTTCAGGTAGAAAACTGATTTTCCTCTATATTTGCCTTAAATATGTTGAGCTTTCTTATTATTGTTTTATATTTATCAAATCCCCTGAGCAGGACTGAATTTTTTATTTTCTTTTAAAAATGTGCCTATTCAAAAGGTCACAAATAAAACACCCACAACCATCATTCAATACCTGATGTTCAGACATTTTTCTCAACACTTTCCACCTTTTTTTAAGCAAGAGAGAAGGAGTAAGACTATCTTTCTTTTCTGAAGTCTGTGTACACATGCTGTCTTTCAAATGCAATAAGTCTGACTACACCATATATCACCTAGTGGTATCTAGATTTTACCATATCAGTTGTTCTAGTGTAAGCTTACACATTGCAGTAGAGCTGGGAGAAATCAAGAGAGTAAAGAAAGAAACAGCCTGGGTAGTCTAAGGGATATAGATAAGGGATATTCCTACAGAGGTGTTATGTGCCATCCATATTAGGATACTGTCCTGGAATTTAGATGAATATGGAAATTGCTAATTTAATCATTGCATTAGCTTAAATGAATGTAGTAATTAAAATGGATTAAATGTAAAAATCAGAGAAAACAATTTAAAACAGGGAGAAGAATGAGAATGTGCAATAGTAGTATGAAAAATGAATATTTTAAAAAACTTAAGAGATAAAAAAGATTTGAATGTGTTTTTCCTCATATAACTATATATTTAAAAGAAAGTCATATAAATCTAAGAAATCTAAGAAAACCTCCTGTGACAAATTTTCTTATTTTTAATTAAATGAAATAACACTTGATTCATGTTCTATAATAATACCTGTGCTATAAAGTAAGTTAGTCCATAGATTTTAAAACAGATCTCGTAAATCTTCTAATTATTTTGTCTAATTTTTTTTTGTTTGGAAACTGAACATGTATGTCTGAAAGATAAACATCCTTCCTATTTCCAAAGACATTCTAGGAACTATGGCACTTCAGAAAAATATTTTCTTGAATTCTTAAACAAAGATATTTTTAGAAAAATTTTAAGATAGTTATTAACTGGAACAACCCTATTTCTTACAATATGTAACCATCATGTTTAGTGAACAAGGAATAGAAAACAAAGGTGGATAAGCAAAAGGTCATGTATTTTTTCTAGTTTGATTTTTTTTTGCTTTATTTTCTCTTAGAGTTTTGGTGAGGGGAGTTTGGGGGCAGTTGTGGGGTTTTTTGCTGGTTTTTTTTTAAATTCAAACAAAAGCACACTGATATCTCATTTCCTATTAATAAAATTCTGTAGAGTTTGTTTCATATTTTACCTTCACACAATTCTTTTTTTGTTTTGTTAATTCTCTAAAGCATAATTGCATTGTGACTGGGTTAACATTTCAGAATATATAAACAAATATGTACCTGCTTACATTTTTATTTTAAAATGTCAAATAAACCCACTTAAAATATTAGGGAGTTTGAGATTTATTTTTTTTTTCATCAGCCATTACTCTCTCAATATTCCCATGCAGCCTTTCTCTCAAAAACTTCAGTGGATTTGTTTTTTTCTCCATGATTCTGAGCTATGAAGTCCTTTATTCACTGTATTTTTCCATTCTTATTTCTTCCTTTTCATAAGGACTTTAGGTAGTCAGACATTAAAATTTTTTTATTCTAATTAGAACATTGACAACAGTTTAATACCGTTGACAAAGAAAGAATTCACTCATTATACATACATCTTGGGGAGCAGATGGAAATGTAGTGTGCACAATCATGCATAAAATTTAGATTCCAAAATTCTAAAGAGAAACAACAGAACTGCACTTAAAAGAAGAAAGGGAAACAATGACAAACTTGTCAATAAATTTTTTTAAAACGTAAAGGAAGAAACAGGAGAGGGCACAAGGAGTTTGTTATGCATTTTTTCTCATGCAGGATGTGTGCATGTGAGGAAAACATTTACAAGGCTTTATTGCATGTTCCTTTCTTCCAATCTTAATCACAAAGAAACTTGTCAAGCCAAGGAAGGAAAATAGGTGTAGGTATAATTTATGCTTCTTGTTAGAAGATAGATAGCTAATATTCTAATATTGAAATGAAGGAGCGAAAATCAGTAAAAACAGAAATCTGTTTAGAAGTAATCTATGTTGCCATATATCTTCAAGTGTGCTAATGCTATGTTATTCTGCCCACATTTTCTTCTTGTATATGATAGAAGTTTTTAATCAAGGAGAACCTCTGAAGCATTGAAGTGAATCTTGTTTATTTATAAGAAGTTCAGGATTATGTATTTACCATCACTTCTTAATCCTGTTTTTTCCATTCAGCATGTCTTCAACGGACATATAAATATGTTTCGTGTTTCATGTTTATTGCAGTCATAATGTCACTTAATAATTCATGACTGAAAAAGAATGAAAAAATTCTATTGTATTTAAGTTTATGTATTTTTATTTATTTATTTTTACTCTATTATTGCAACCAATATATGTTCTGGTGTGTTTTGTTTGACTACTTCATAATAATTCCGGATTGTCCCTATGGGATATTGCAACTGTATTTCAAACATAAAACACTCAAAACATATTCTGGCTGAAAATTCACTGCTTTGTGCTCTTTAGTTTTCACAGCTTCCACATTGTTACCAGCTATCAGATAACTAATCATAGTCAATGATATAAAAAAGCAAGTGTCAAGAGGAAGATTACTTGCAGGGGACAAGACAAGATTATGTGAAGTTGTATTACAAAAAATTCAGCAAAACTGAATTAATTTGTTTGTTTTTAGGAGAAGGGACACTGAGAAAGCTTGTGTACAACAGCCCTGAGAGAGGCCCAGAGGTGTTTCAGTCATGCTCTATCTACAACATTATGGCTAATGGAACGAAGACAAAGGAGTGACCCAAATGGTGACCAAAAGCTGAGCTTTATTCCACAGTAATACTGTTGCTTATACTGTCTGACATCAGTGTATTTATCAACAGAAATTTCTGAGCCTTATCCCATCACAAAAATCACACTACTTGTGAATTTGAAATCCTATTGAATGTGCCCAGACATAATGTGCAACCCACACTACTTCCACAGATGGGATTGTGGTTGTGACCAGACTTACAGTGAAACCACACATTTAGTGCATCTGGCACCTTACCAGACCTATAGTGCCAAATTACTTACTCTACAATTTCATTTGTGAAGGTCTCTTGAGGACTCAATCAGACATACTGCAGTGACTAAGAAAGGGAAACCACCCCTGTACCCACTATATCTGCTGATAACCCAGAAAGAAAGGGGGTTGCCTTTTCTTAATTTTTTTACGTGACACTAGCTTTCCTTTTCCATTTGTTGAGAAAGAGTTGGGAGGGTTCATATTTTCACTGTTTCTCGGCCTTCTCATGTCCTTCCCATTTCCGTTTGCACCCTTTACCACTTTCAACTCCAGCTGAACATTGGTCTTCCTAATTCCCCCTGTGAATGCTTAATCTTGCATTTACACTCCTCAGTAAAGTGTCCACCTCAGTAATCTATACTCCTCAGTAATCTCTGTCTTTTCTACCTCCAATCTACTTTTTGCCTTTAGGCTGAGTCAGACATCCTGGGTTGGGACAAGCTGAACTTTCCTATTACTGCTTGTTTCCTTGATGTTGAGGATGGGCTTCTCCTGTGCATTAAGGACATTGTCCCTGAAGCCTCCTTGAAGGAATAGGCTACTCAGTGAAGTGGTGGAATCACCATCCCTGGAAGTGACCAAAAGGCACATGGATGTGGCTCACGGGGAAATGGTTTAGTGGTGAATGTAGTGGTGTTGGGTTAACAGTTGGACGTCATGATTTTAAAGGTTTATTCCAACCTTAATAATTCTGTGAGGTCTCATGGGCTTCTTTGCCCCTCCTAGAAGGGGAGGGGCAATTTTTCAGATCCTGATGAAACCAGCATCCATCCTCTTGAAGCCCAGGGACTTTGACCTGCCTTTTGCTGTCCCAAGGATCTTAAGCTCTACTCTGTTATAGTAACAGCAGCCCACACGTTCTTGGTCAATTCTTTTTCCTTTCTGATTAGCAGACTCGGTGATACACCTCCTCTTTTTGGTCCATCCATTTGGTCCATCTGCATCACGTATTTGCCTCCTGGACACAGGAATGCACTTCCCTTGCTTGTGCTCACCATACTCTTCTCTGTATGAAATCTGTGGTTGTCAGTTTCTTGTAAGAGTCAGCTTCTGAGATGAAGAGATATCTTCTGTCAGTTAAAAAAAAAAAAAAAAGAGAATTCAACTTCATCCACTGAGACCTCTGATTACATTTGATCTATTTAAGATTTTCCTTAGCATTATACTTGTTGAAAAGAGTGGTAGCTGCAGCTTGGCAAACTGGACAAGCTTTGGCAATGTGTCTGCAGTGTCCTAGGTCCAAGAGATGTGGCAAACCTTTAAAGACAACAGATGTTCTAAAAAGGAGCCCAACACTACTTCTATGTATCATTTTCTCTTTGTGTATGTCAGGCAGAGCTGGACTGAATGCCTTCCTTAGCACAGTTTACTCGTCTCTGAAAACATGCTGAAGGATAAAACAGACCTCTTTTTGTTGACAGAAGTCACAAGATCTCTTTAGATCTGAGTGGTAAGGCAGAGAGGGCAAAGGTGGAGAGATATGAATGGAGGGGAAGAAATATAAGTTCATAATCAGGTTTGAAATATCTCTTAGAAATAATTCTTTAGAAATAAATTTGAAGCCTTGCCTGATGTTATGTGCTGTAATATCCAAAACCTTGCATTTTGAGTGACCCTATAAAGTTTCCTTGTGTGCACTCAAAACTTTGTTAGGTTAAGTACTGAAGCAGGCTTTTAATTCTGTAATAACCTAGTGCAAGTATTTGCTGAGCAAATTTTTTGCACCTTCAGAGAGATCAAGCTCAGATCTTGCTTTGGAAAGTATTTGAGACCTGTATCATTATAATGCATCAATTCATTGAAAAACTTAAGTTTGCAGTGTTTCAACGCAAATATATATACATATATTTTGTAAAGTATTTCACAATTTAAATCTTATTTTAAAAGCTATGGCTATTCTTGTGACTTACATGATGGAAATGCTGAGGACTGACTATGTATATATTATACTAGAACACACCATGAACTCTCAACCACACAGATTTGAGCCAGCAGGATAATTGAGTGTGCACTAAAACATATTTCTCAACAATCTTCACAAATGTTCACAAATTGTATCTGGTAACACTATTTCTTCCCCAGTTTTGACAACAGACTCATAGAGCCCATTCATGAAATGTAAGCACATCCACTTCACATCAAACTTCAAAGCTTTAGTAGAAGATAGACAAACACTCAAAATTCAGAGTACAAGCAGAATAGAACAGGAGAAACCCTTGTAATCAATAATGGAGAATTTACTAAGTGAAAGAAAAGCTTCTAGTCTAGAAACTTAAAGGGAATACACAGGTAAGTGTTTAGTCCCTACTAACCTGACTGGCTCCTTCATACCAGATCTGGTGAGCAACTGAACCTTGGTTACATGAAGTGTAAAAATCACTCAGTTTTTCAAGTGCTAACCAGTGCCAAAATCCCTTCTTTTGCTAGAGAAAAATGTCATGTGCTTAAAAGACTGATCTGATTTAGCCCAGTTACTTAAAAAATTAATTTCAAAATGAAATTATGAATTGCTATTATAGGCCATTGATAATTGTTTCTGGATCACTCAATGAGAATTTTTTGCATGTAAATCAACCTCTATTTGTGTACTTTTGCCATTAATTCTGCTACTGTTACAGTTTTTGGAATAACATAATTAATAGTCAAAGAAATCATAAGGAACACTTTCTAGTCATATTGATCACGAAAAATAGAAATATTAATTTAAAAATTACAGATGGGAGCATGCAGTTTATATAAAGGTCAACATTTTTTCATTTTAGAAAGGAATTTACAATTTTCAGTTGGGTAAATATTTGAAAGAATTTTGAGATCATATAAGTTTATAGTGGAAATAAACTAATTTGAAACTCTAAAGGTGTTCTATTAATAGCATTTTAATACTGAATAATAATCTTCCAGTCTGCCTAATGGAAAAAGAACTGCATACTTATGTTTGATGGACTCTCTGAAACGATTTCTTTCCAAAACATTAGTAACTAAGTGGAGTGTAGAATTTATAGCCAGTTGTCTCTTTTTGTGTTTGGACATAGACTATAGCATAGTTTGGACATAGAATATAGCAGTCTTATACTCGTAACTGTCAACATTTTGATACTCCTTTTATTCTTAAAAAATACCTTGTGTTTTACCACGTATGTTAAAATTCACTTCTGTTTAGAGAAGACTAGAAAAAAGGAAGTATGTGAAAGTGTTTGGGTGTTTTTAGTTCAAAAAATGTGATTATTGCAAAGGCAAATTGATTTTTTTAACATACTATGGATATATGTAATTTAAAAATAGGTATTTTTCAAAATAGTGCAGTGGTGTAACTTACATACAGCTTTTATGTAGACACTGTAATGTATACATCTATATATAGATTATTTCTGCCTCTGTAATATAGAGATGTAATTACTACATCTATTAGAATGATATATTATATCACCTAAGTTCAGGCCTTTCTAGTGCTCAGTCTTACTCACAGTAGAAAACTCCAGGAAAGACTTTTTTGCTGTGCAGGTTTTTGAGCTGTGGCACAGGTTGCTCAGAGATTTCATGGAGTCTCCAACTTTGGAAATATTCAAAAGCCATCTGGACACGGTCCTGGGCAACTGGCTCTAAGTGGCCCTGCTTAAGCAGTGGAGGTTTGGAGCAGATGACATTCACAGGTCCCTTCCAGCCTCAACCTTTCTGTGATTCTGGGGCCCATGGTATAAATACAAAGACTTGACACAAATAGTTGACCCAGAAAAAAATAGGTCCTTTTCCTGTGTAAATGGTTACTTCTTTGAATAGATTTTTGTATAAACTCTTGACCCATCTTCAATGGCAATATTAAAACAATTCGTTTCTGAACTGAGCAGACCTGAAGGGAAATTCTAACAGTTAAAGTCAATAGGAATTGCAGCTAATTTCAGTATAAATGAGTACTCCACTGAGTATTTTTTTTATCTAACGAGTACAGATATGATTAGTTCAAAATGTGTTTTTCTTACTCAATAAAAGACATTTAGCCACAGAAAGACATTTCAGTCCTTGCAAGTTTGGTTGTGGTTTTTTTTTATAGATTTGGAAAACATTCAAAATTTAGACTCACTCAGACAGGAATTTTCCCAGTAAAAAAACACAGGAAGTCAAAGGAAAATTTCTTTTCCACTGAACTGTACTTGAGGTTTTTTTCACGATCATTTTTTTTATCCCATCACCTTGTGCCATCTTTATTTCAAATTTGTGAAAATCACCAGCTTAAAGTTTACTAGTAGTTTAGCACACATGCACATACAGAGCACCACATTCCCCAGTAGCTGGCACCCTGTCCTACTTGCTGGGTGGTCCAACGTGATACTCGCACGCAGAGACTCAAAATAGGAAGGACATTCATATAGAAGACAGTTAGAAACAGGGTTTAGCAAGAGGATTCAGTAGCAATGTAGGACAGTCAGAGTAGCACTCAGTGTGACAAGTATAACGACTACCTTCTCCTAATATGCAATCTGTCCCTTTTATCCCCCTTTTTCCAAACTTGTTCTTTCTGGGTTGGTGTTGATCCCTCCAACATTCCATAAAAATTGCTATATAATCTCCAGAATCTCTGCTCTATCCCAAAATAGTTTTCCCCTCCAGCCCACAGTAAGTCCTATGTCCCTTAAAGCAGTATCTCTCCTAGTTTCCTTGGATTTACCCACTGAAAAAATCCTTGAATGTCATACAGTGACTTTCAGCTTCACATATATAGAAGTAATATAGAGATGAAAGATGAAATTCAATCATTTTAACTGGAAAATGATGTTGTGACATTCATGCTATTTGATAGTCCTTAAAAAAAAACAATTAGAATTTAGAATGTGCGTTTTGAAATTGCAATACCAAGGTTAAGTTTGTTCACTGCTATGTAGATCAAGTAACATGCTTTTAAGCACCACTCCTATTTTTCAGGAGCAGAGGCCTCCAACAGCCCCAAAATAGCAATGCATTAATCAGGACATTATTCTGGCTTGCCTTGAACACGACCAGAAGTATATTATGATAGTGTTAACAACACTGTATAGTGTGTACACTGTATAACCACAATATATAACTATTTTGTAACACCATTAAGACAAGGTTAGGGACAATCTATAATCATTTTACTTTAGTTTGTGACCACCAAAAAACCAAAGATATAGGTAGCTCCAGGTAGCAAAAGATACCAATATTTTTGCATACTGGTTGAGAAAAACCGATTCTATTAAAAAAATGAATGAAACCGATCTAAACCAAAAATCCTCTTGAAACATTTGTTGAAATCCTTGCGACAAATTTGCTTTTAAAAAAGAATTTTAAACATATAATAACTGAATTTAGACGTAAAGAGGCATTGAGATAGGGATGCAGAAAATTCTTAGACACATCTACACTAGTGAGATATGGTTCTCTCTGAAGGTTGTTGAAATACTGTTGAAATACTGAAAAATTCTGGGATGAATATTTTAAAAATATGTGTTCCTGCTTTATTTTCTAAATGTTGCTTATTAAAACTGAATGAGATTTATAGTTATGATTACAAGGAAGAGATTGCTATCCATTACATTTATTACTGTTTCAAAAAGCGTTTAAACAGTGTAAGAATCTATCAAATTACTGGGAAGTTTGATTTTGCAGTTAACATTAAGCTGTCAGGAGAAAATAACAATTGTCTGCTTGTTAAGATATATTAATGAGATATCTTTTTCTCGAGAAAATATAAATACTGAAAATTGCTTTAAAAAAAAAAAGTTCAAATATCTTTCAGTAATCTAAAAAAATACATAAACCCAGACTACCAAAAATTAAAGAAGGTAGAACAGTGCAGGCAGAAAGTTCAGAAGAGGAATGTGAGTCAAAATTAACTGCAAAAACTTGATTTTATCAAAAATATACCATGTTATATCTCTTGACAATCTGTCTCAAAGAATCTTTTGAGATGACAAGAAAACACTCTTCTAAGTACTTGTATGCACAAGAATCTACCTAGTTGATAGATGAAAAAAAAAAGAAATACTTGCTATGTCCAGCACTTTATTTGGTAGTTCTTGTAGCATTGCTAGGATCTACCAGAACAAACTATCAGCTAGAGGGCACAGATGTAACACAATTAATGAGCAGATGTGTCACCAAGGCAAGTTACCACACCCAGAGTTTTGGCCCAGAGGTATAAATAAATCTGCTGTTCATCAAAGAAAGCCACTCAATAGGTCATTTTTATGCAAGGCCTAGGGAAACTGAGAATGCTACCATTTCTGAAGGCTGTATGGGCTTAACTGTGATTGGAAGTGACAACCAACTTTCCCTCTCAGCTGTGTGCTGAGATGACCTTACTGCAGCATGCCTGTATACTCATATATTTGCATTGTTAACATTGCTTTGCAGAGATTGTTAGTGATAATTACTGTCTGTAGTCTTTCATGCCAGAAATGTAGCTAAATATGCTGTGTTCATCAATTGTTAATATTGTTTCTGTTTAACATAAGGGATCCTGAGAAAACAATGTGATCTTTCTTTTTTATCTGTGCCATTTCCATTTGTTTCTGACAAAATATGCCTTTGGTTATAGAAATTAGTATTGAACAAAAATAAAAAATATGTTGTAGTGACAGTCCTTCCAAGACTGAAGGCTTGAAAAAGCAAAAAGATTCAGTATGCCTTAATTATAAATTCTCATTTAAAAAAAAAATCTGAAACACTGTTTTTTTTTTTTCTTTTTGTATATGGGAAGAAAAAAACCAACAAAACCAAACCACAAAATAAAGCATACAATTACCCTGCTTAGCAACAGTGAAGAGTGAAGTAATTCATGAAGACATAATGAGATGAAAGAGAAATCTCTCATGATTTACTTCTTAAGTACTTACTACTTACATTTTTCTTCTCTATAAATCTATCTTATAGCCCTATGTAAAAACATATTAATAATAAAGCATCATTCTGTAAAAATGCACATGTGGAAGTTGAGTCCCCTAGTAGTTAAATTCAGTCCTTTGTACTTGTGCTCAGACTCGCAAATTTAAATGCACTTTTTTTTCCTCCCCAGCCATTCTCCTGCTATTATTTCTCAGCCAGACTGGTTGCAGAAATCTTGAATATACAAATACATTTGCACATACAAGCACAACACCAACTATATTCAGCTGACTGGGCAAGGACAAAAACCGATTAACAATGAGAATTGCATAGTCAGTAGTTACTGTGTCCACACTGTTCTACTATTTAGACACAATAAATGTAGTATGGTTTTCATATATACTGTGAGAATGGAAATCCAGATTTGGAGCTTCAAAACCTTGAAAATTATTCAGGTTATATTCCTGAATTACAAGGATTTCAGGGTTCTATTCAACCATCTGTCTTTAAGTCTCTTCTTTCATTTCCATGTTAATATTTTCTCATATACTTCTGAACACTTCTACCTTGACCAAAGTAAAAAATTCTAGTTGCTATATATTGTTCATCAGATTCTGTCTAGAAAGAATCAACAGCACCACTGTAAACAAGATGTTCTTCCCAAAAAGCAGATACATTTTTACCCTCACAGAATTTTTAGCTCTTAATTCAACCCATTTATACATTTTTCTGTAGTGCTTTATATATTCTAAACTGAAACACAGCTGCTTTAAAGTTGCAGAAACATCTGTTATTATCCCAGAGATTCACATAACTATTATTATTATTATTATTATTATTTAGAAAAAGCTTCATCTGCAGGATACTATTTTTTTACATTTGGTAGTATCAAGAATGAATTTAGCCACTACAGAAATAGAACATCTGGGTATGGAAGTAATTCTCTCTATGGCATTACATCAAAAAGTGGATAAAATTTATTCAGTGTAATGCCAACTTGCTATAGCAATTTCACCTCTTAAGCTTCTTTGGCTATGTACTGAGCTGAGCAGAAGTGAGACTTTTGTTAACTCCAACTAAAAACAAGTATTCAGAAACATAAGTGTTCCTGTCATGAAGTAAGTAACATGAAACCCTTTTCAGAACTTTCACGTCATAAAGCTGCTAAAAAAATAATCTTTTCGAAATGTTTTGAGCCAGATCCACAGCAAGTGTAAATCAGTATGAATTTATTGAATTAACATATTCCTATCTGGTTCCATAATGAAACTCTGTGACAGCAATACATACTAGAGTGCACAAAGATAAATGGGGACTGAGTATGATGACGCAGAAAATCACTAGTTTGATGTTGGGATGACCTAACCTTACCCATTCCATGCTTCTGTGATTCTGTTACAATTTTTACATATCTAATAAAATATTTTCAACATACATTCAACACAGCAATGTTTGACTGCAATTTTCCCCCTTAAGGAATGACCTGATGTAAATGCTGTGTGCTGATGTTGACAATCTATGAACCTTACTTGGTTGGTTATTTCCCTTTGGAAATGAAGATGGTGTCAAAATTTCAGTTTTTCTAATCAAATTGTGTAAAACCAAAAAATTGTGCTTGAATGCATTTAAATAATGATTTAACATATATATCAGATAAAACAAAAAACAAGCAAAAGAAAGCCACACACACTTTTTAACGCTGAGGAAATACTTTTACATATACTTTATTTAGATGAGTGATTTTTTGTTTTAAATCCATGTATTGAATCTAGCTAAAATGGAATATGCATAGTTTAAATAAACAAGAATCAGTTGATCATGTTCCTTTGTACTTTTTGTAACCAGTTCTTAATGGCAGGGTACCAGAAAACCCCTGTTATTTTTAAGTGATAAACAATACATACGGCTTTTTTAGTACCTATCCCCTCTCTTCTGTGTTGACCATATCCTTTTTTTTTTCAATAATTAAACAAGGTCTACTTTTTCTTTCCAATTCTCCTCCCAACTGGGGGTGCAGGAGAGAGGAAGTGACTGTGGTGCTTTGTTTCCAGCTGGGATTAAACCACGGTAGGACAATAACACCAGACCAAATTAAACAAAGCAGGGACACAGGAAAAGCTAGGTGACTTATTCTAACTGTACAGCCTTAGATGTGCGAATCATATATGCCTGTACATAAACCCAAACTTAACACAATTGAAATTGAGGACTTAATTTCAGCACCTCATTTTCTCCTATTTTAGGGTCAGTTTTTCTGTCAAGACAAATAAAGTTTTCAAAGGGAGGTCATCACCTCTTATCTATGATATTTTTCTCTGTGCCTAAATTTAGTTGATCTGTATCTCAGCTTTATGCTCTTTCTCAGAAAGGGCAGAAGTAGTCAGGTCAGATCAGCACAGAGGAAATGAACATAAAGAAGACAGAATTCATGGTAAGTTGGACTCTCATTAAAATGTATTGGTCCACTTTTTCAATGTGATTATAGCACCCAGAAGAAAAAGCTAACTTTTACTTCCATTGATGATACTTTAAGCATATAAAGTCAGACTGAAAGAACTGCCCTGATGTCAGTGTGTTCTAGAGGCATACCATAAGGTCTCACAGATTCTTCATCTGCAAATAAATCCTTTACTTTTTTATATGAGACAGTAGTGCTGAAAGATAATTTTTATATTTGAGAAACTCGAGATACTTTTAAATAATAAAGTGCATAAAAGTTTGCAAGCATTTTTCTAATGGAAAATTTCATACAAGTTGCTTTTGCATCCTCCAGAATCTCATATGAGATATAGGGTCACTTAGGAGATATTTTTACATATGCTAATTATTTAAAACAACAGAACTGACTGTATAAATTAAAGATATATTCACATGCACACCTGTCTGTTCAAACAGTTCCTGTTTATTTTTGAAACTGGATCCTTAACAGAAGGAATTCCTCTCTACTAGATAGGAATATTAACAAGCTGGACACCTACATTTGAATTACTTGTTACCATTCAGTGAATATGAAAAGAAACATGGATGCTAGAGGAATGATTCCTTTGCTCCTGCTCTGGTTCTGGAGTAGATCACCAGAGAGAGAATCTTGTTTGGCTGTAAAGGAAACTTTATGAGGCAAACTCAGATAAATTTTTTTGTCACGGTCTTGTACAACTGTACAAAATAAAATAAAGGAGGAGTATCCCTCCCGGGGGGGAATCCCTCCCAGCTCTTAAAGCAATATAAGTTGACTATTTTTTCTTAATTATCTTAATGCTTTTGCCATTTTTCATATATTTTACTTGATTCAGACAATGCCAGTATTAACTTTTACATTGTACAAGGATAATGAAGATCTGTAGTTTTGCTCTCAGTATGAATCCATGAAAGTACAGCCATATTTTAATAATCTGAGGGCAAATTGACCAGTTCTCATATAGGACATACTAATGTCAGCGACTCATTAATTTTTTATTACTTGTCTTTTGCATTTTAATAGTAGTATGTTCTTTGGGTTTGTGGTTGGTTGGTTGGTTTGTTGGTTTTGTACTGACTTTGGCTTTTTCTTACAAAAGCTACTGTGTGAAACTGTTTTTTTTTTAATATTTCTGCTGAAAAGAATGTTGAAAATACAGGGAAGTTTTTGTTATTGCTGAGCAGCATTTCCATGGAGTCAAAGCCTCTTCTGCTTCTCAGCCCACCCCACCAACACGTAGGCTGGAGGTGCACAAGAATTTGGGAGGGGACATGAGCCACCAAGAGGATATTCCATGCCATAAAGTGCCATGCTCATCATATCAGCTGGGAAATGAGAAGGAAAGAGCGGATGTTCAGAGTTATTGTGTTTGTCTTCCCAGGCACTGTTAGGTGTGATGGAGCTGTGCTTCCCTGGAGAAGGCTGAACACCTGCCTGCCCATGGGAAATTGTGAATTAATTCCTTGTTTTCTTTTGCTTGCACATGCAGCTTTTGCTTTATCTATTAAACAATCAACCCATGACTTTCCTCAGTTTTACCTTTCTGATTCTCTCCCTAATCCACCAGGGGAGAGTGTGTGAGTGGCTGTGCAGGGTTTGGGCATAATGGTTTGCTTTTCTTTCTCAGCTAGACAGTTTGTAGATTCTGCCAGATAATAAAGGGTTAACTAAAAAATAAAACAGTAAGAAAGACAGAAAAATAAACCAGATTTTTTTTGTATGGTCATGTCCATATAAATAAAATTCATAGAATGTACATAGGATATGATTTTCCAAGCTAGCTTGAAGACATATGTTGGTATGATCTACCTAGCAAACCATACTAGCAATCATAAGGCAGTCACTGAAAGTTAGGACAATGAAAAATTCCACTAGAGATTCATTTCAACTTCCCCTTGAAATATCTGTGTGTCTGATGTAACTAGAATTGTTCAATTGTTTAAGTTAGTACTCAGTTATTCTTTTTAAGTCAGTTTCTCACTAGATTTATCCAATGGCTACTGAAATCAATAGACATAGAACCAACTCCCACTCAGTACTTAAGGTGGCAACATATATACATATATATATATATACACTATAATATGTCTTTGATAGTAATGATTGGCAAAATTTGAGATTCCTTAGCAGCTTTTTTCAAAACAGGTCTTCTAGTCTGGAAATAAAATACCACTTTTGTTGTTCCATCCTTACATCATCCTAATATGGGACAAAATTTTTTCAAATAATAGAAAATAAAGTTATATTTTTTTGTGTATCTAGACAGCAGTTTGCATCAATAGCTTCATCATCACAAAGAAGAATGGGAAAGATGCATATAAAATAGTGTGAAATAGATTAAATTCATATATGTCTTCATATAAAAGACAGTTTGTAAGAAATAATCAACTAAAAACAGTAGTGGAGAATAACCATGTACCAGTATCTGTCTATTATGTGTATCTATGATTTTTCCAAGAAAGAGAGAATTCATCATGACAGAAATTTTTATGAAGAGCAGGCAGACTTTTTATTTTGTTGGGTTTTTTTTTAGTCTTTCACCATCATAGTTAAAGCATTTCATTTGCTGGATAGAATGCAAGGCAGCTTCAATGTTCAGCCATAATAGAGACAAATGACAGCTTCATTCCCATCACAACTGGATGGAGGTAATTACTGATACTGTCACAGGCCTGGCACAGATCACTGCTTGTAGAATAGCCACATTCCTACTAAAAAATATGAATGTCAGAATGAAGGATTTTTTCCTTTTGTAGCTGTCCAATATGATTAAAAGACTTTGATTCTAAGGCTCTTTTTACCTAATATTATTAACACTGAAAATAGCTAATAAGCCATTAGTAAATTGGATGTCCCATTTGTGCATCTTCTAATGGGATCATAAACTAATAGAAAACTCTGTGCTGAAGCTTTGATAATGTATAGTCCATTGCTATTGCTGACTCTAGATTTTAGATTGCATTAGGTGCCAGCCAAGTTAAAGGCAGATTATTAATTGTAAGTAAAGTTAAAGAACCGTGTTTTGATTAATCTGGTATTAAAACTTTTCTTCTTTTCTATTTTTTTTAAATGTAAATAAAATTTAATCATAACACAGAACAAAAGCTGGCAGCAGGTGATCAGGAATCTGAAAGCTAATATATAGCTGACTGTTTACAAGTCTAAAAATATCATATCTCTTCTTCACTATTAGAAGCATGAAAGTCAGAAAGGAAGCAAGTAGGAAATAAGATTGCTGTATGTTTAGCCTTTATTCTCCATTTATGAGTGCACTAATATGTACTTTGGAAGCAAAATTCATGAAGATTTTAATTGCCTTTTGTTCAGATTAATTCAAAGAAACAATAGATGGCCCCCAAACCAAAAGGAAAGCATACAACTTCTAAAATCAAAAAGGTAAATCAGTTCATTAATTAAAGAGGTGTAGATAATTACTTTCTTTCCTCTCGGATAGTGTTGAATAACAATGTATGACTATGTTTGTGCATTTTGTGGGTGAACGCGGTACTGAGGAATAGAATAAGACAGTCTGAACACAGCTGGGGAAAGGACAACACACACTGTCCTGAAAGAAACCCAGAGAGAAAATTTTAGGTCAGCTTCTGCCTGAGAATGCCTTGAGGATGTGAGAAAGGAACTAGTTTTTTATGATTTCTTTACTCTTTTCAGAGAAACAGCATGTAATTTATTTTTAGAGAATGAAAATGACTGTACATAAGTACACTAGCCCACCATTAAATTCTCCTAATTGAAACAGTTCAAAAATTATCCAAGTTCTGGCTGGTTTAAAGCAGTAATGCTTTCTTATTCTCAGGCAATTTTTATATTGATTATTAGTTTATAAAACTGATGCACAGGCAGGGATTGAAGAGTTTGATTTAATAACATACTTAAAGGTCTACCAGTTCAAGTTTGAAATTTTTTGGTTCTGCATTCTAAAAAAATACACTAAAGAATTATTGTATAATTTATAAGTGAAATCATATCCATCAGCAATGTATTCGCAGGAAACCCACAAACACAGTAGAAAGACACCAGACTTGTAAGCACCAGAAAGTAAGCACCAATAATGTTGAAATACTGAGATTTCTCATTTTTGTGGTTTTTCATTTTTCATTTCATGAAGAAGGCACTTATTCAAAGGCAAAGAGGGCTGTCTCCTAGCATTTAAGATACAGGATGGAATTCTCTTCTGAGACTAGGTGCCCAGAGATATCCTCCAAAGAATTTAACAAGCTACTTGGTATGAAAGCTGATCAATTTTCTATACTTGAGAACCTGTTCTTTTCTTTGAACCCCCATTTGTGGCACAGATAATCCAATGGAATTACTATGCATTCCTTATTACAGTAAATATAGCTGTATTTTTTTGAGGTTGTGGGAAGATGTCATGATCCATCCATAAAGTAGAAAAAATCCTGGCAGCAAAGGTGTCACAAGTATGCAGATACTGTCCTTACATACTGGGTATATCACAAAATGGGTAAATTTGGAAAGGACCATAGTGGGTGTCATGGGGTGATTCTGTGACAATCTTGTATTCCCCATCGCCTGCTGGAAGTTTTTTTTGTACCTTTGGACTGCAGCCAGGAGGACTCTTCAGAGCGGCTCACTAGACCTTGCAGCCAGAATGTTTATATATTTTTACCCAGCTGGAGACNGTCAAGCAGGTATGGCCTCCCCAGGACTGAGGAGAGAGGCAGGATGATCTCAACCTGCTAACAGTGCTTTGCTAATGCTTCCCTGGATGCTGTTAAGATCCAATTATTGAGAGATGCCTCTACCCAAATTAAGGTGCAAATGAGACCATATGCTAGAGTCAATAGTATGGATTTTATTTAACAGTAAATATGAGTTTAAGAGAGATAAAAAGAAATAGAGAAAGGGCAGAGGTGGAAGGAGAGAAAGAGTGAGAAACAGATTAAGTAGAAAAATATCACCTCACATGGATCCAACCATGTCCCACTGGATCTTTCTTCACCCTGGATTTCCTAGGGGTAGGGGTCTTGAGGTCATACAAAACTTTTCACTATTTATACATTTTAGAACAAAAAGGAATCAATGCTTTTTGGCTACACTGTTCTCTTATTCTATTGGTTAAATGATTCCCTCTCTTCCAATGCTCATTAGTCCCAAGCTCAGTTTTTCTCTTGAGTCAGTGGGCCTCCTGTCTTCACTCAGTGGGTTATGACTTCCCCTGCCAGACCCAGGCAGAGATGATCTTCAGCACAGTTTCGGAGCTGGCCTTCTCTGTGGGCTCCTCTCAGTGATGCGTTCTTCTCTACCAACCTTGTTTATCTCCTCTGTAGGCCTGAGGTAACTGGACAATAGTAGTATCTTTATCTTGTCTCAAATTCCTTCAGGTGGCTTAATTTACAGTCCAAATTCCAGGAATTCATGGAGGCCTGTTTGGGAGGGTAGGGGATAATTTGCGTTAGAGTTGGGGTCATGTGTACAGACATGGCCTCCAGAATGAGGCGTCCATCACCTTTCCAGGGATCGAGGTGAGGCTGACTGGCTGGTAGTTCCCTGGGTCCAGTCCTCAGGCACCTCTCCCCATTGCCACACCCTTTCAAGGATCAGGAGAGGCCTTGCTCTAGTGTCCATCAGGTCTCTCAGCACTCATGGATGCATTCCATGAGGGCCCATGGACTTGTGAATATTGTCTGCTTATATGTTCTCTAACCCAAACCTCCTTGATCAAGGGAAAGCCTTTCAACATTTCTTTACACTGTTATGCTAGGTCAGAGATTCCTGAGAGTTGGTCTTATCATAATTTTTATCTTTCTGTTTTGTGAGCAAAAGAACATTTAATTTTAATTTTTAATACAGCTTCACATTTGCATTTCAAGATTCCCTTTTAAAATATACCAAATGTTTTTCTTTCTGTTGTTTGAAAATTGACCAGAAAAGGTTTATAAGTCTCAGTAGAGATAGAATTTTTTATATTTTCTTAGCACTTCAATGCACTTAGGTACTTAATTAGTTTATTCACCACTTACAGAAACTGCTGTTAATAGAATAGTGGTAATAATAAAAAGGACCTTCAACAGGAATAGTGTGGGCTTAAATGACAAATGAGCACCATTTATTTGAAGCTATAGGTCATTTGTTCAGATGCATCCTTGGTTAGGAAATTGTCCAAATTGTTAGATGGCTTATGCAAAACAAGCATCCCACTTTCTGATGGAGAACTGTGCATGATAAAAAAAGTACCATCTAGAGTAATGTGTAGTTACAGCACAGAAACAGCATTTCACAGGATGAAAGCACAAATTGACTTCTCACCTCCTGCAATGTTTCCTCAGATCATATTTTAAACTCTTTGGAAGTAAGAAAGAGTGAAACTAGAATCTGAGCTTTGTGTAACCTTTCTTAATGAATTTGATTTTCAAGATTGTCAGTCAAGTTCTTTACATCTGATAAAATTGTGCAACACTAATAATTGGAGAAAACTAAAAATTAATGTTCTATTTAATAATCATAGATTAATGAAAACATGGAGCCTTCTCCATTATTTTCTGTCATAATTCCTGTAGTTCATAACATTGTCAATTTGCAACAGTCTCAACATTCTTCCAAACCTCTGATTTTTCCTCCTTTTTCATTTTACTTGCAGACTCTCCTTCAGCATAATACCTCACTTCTTTGACATCCTTGAGCACTAGCCAGGCAGAAAAGCAGCATGTCCTAGGCTGATATGCAGATATTTGTGGCCTGATTAACTCTAAATACTCATAGCATGATTAATCACAGCACTTATCATAGAAGCTTTTCACATTCATTTTCTTTCCTCTCTATCTAGACGCTAATCTTTAGCAAACTTGCTGGGAATTCCTCTCTTTGAAATCTCTCCTTCCTTCAGCACAACTGAAATAAGATAATGGGTTCAAGAGTTATCTAGAGAGAATTTGAAGTCACCTTCCTTGTAAAATGAGGCCAAAAATATACAAAGGGGGGAATATAATTATTTAGTTTATTTCCTACATAGTTTTGGCTGCAGATTTTTTCTGAGGATAGAATTGGAGCTGATGGAGAGCTTCTGGTCTAGAATTAAGGAAATCACATGAAAAGATGATGTTATAGTGGATGTCTGCTATGGGCCACCCAAACAGGTAGAACGAGTGGGTAAGACCAACAGGAGCAGTCTCACATTTGGAAGTCTTGATCCTCACTGGGGCTTCAATCGCCATGGTATCTGTGGAGAGTCAACACACCAAGGCATACATATACAATCTAAACGGTTCCTGGAGTGTATTGGTGATAAATTCCTCATACAAGTGATAGAGAATGAGGAGAGATGCATTTCTGGATCTGATAGTCACCAATGAGGGGATTGAAGGGATCACTGGAAATGTGGAGATTAAAGGCAGCCCTAGCTATGGGTCATAAAATGAAGGAGTTCAGGATCCTGAGGTCAGGGAGGAGAGTGAAAATCAAATCCCACAAATCTGGAGAATGGGAGAGCAGACTTTTTCTCTTCAAATATCTGTTCAGCAGAGACTCATAGGATAAGTTCCTAGAGGGGAGACGCCCAAGAAAGCTGATCAATATTCAAGTATCACTTCATACAAGCTCAGCAGACCTCCATGCCACATTAATAACTAGTCAGGTAGAAATGCCAGGAGGCCTGTGTGGATGAACAAAGGCCTCCTGGCCAAATTCAGAAATAAGAAGAAAGCAGACAGAGTGTGAAAACAAAGTTAGATAACCTGAGAGGAATACAGAAACACTAAGCATCCAGGGATGAAGTTATGAAACCTAAAGCCCAGCTGGAATATGATCTGGCCCTGGATGTCAGATTAACAGGGGGTCTACACATGCAGAGGCAAGACAAGAAAAATGCATGACCAATGCTCCATGATTTGGTTATAGTGTGAGTTACAGAGCGCCTTTTTCTGTCCTGGTCTTTACTTACAAGACCTCACATATGTGAGAAGGCTGAGAGTGCTGGGATTGCAGCCTAGAGAAGAGAAGGTTTGGGGGGCTTGTTACTCATGTGTACGAATTCCTGAAGGGATGATGTAAAGAGGATGGAGCCCAGCCCTCTCAGCAGTGCCCAGTGACAGATCCTGAGGAATGGGCACACACTGAAATGCAAGATCAGAAAACACTATGTTTTATATTTTGGTTTTTTTTTGCTTTGAAGGTGACTGAGCACTAGAATATGTTGCCAAGGATGGTTGCAGAGCCTCCATTCTTAGAGGTGTTCAATACCTGTCTAAATAATGTGCTGGACAACTGTCACTTAAAGGTCTTACTTGTGCAGTGTGGTTGGACATGATGACCTCCAGAAGTCCCTTCCAGCCTCAGCTCTTCTGTGATTCTTGATTTTAAGGAAAGGTATTAATCCAGAATAAAAGCTGTGGTGTCTTGAGATAAGAAAGCTTCACAAGTTTAGGATCATTTGTCTGTCTGAGACATTGCCTCCACCCCAATCTGCTATAACATTATCTAGAATCATTAGTAACTTTAAAAGAAAATATCATCAAGTCATCTTAAATGTTGGCACACTGCATGGAAAAGTCACAAACGCAACAGGAGCACCTCTACAGCCTTCCCAAACTGTGAAAACTGTGACAACGTGCAGGCCGTTAACACCAGAATGATTCAAGATGTTAACATCGTGCAGAAATTCATAAATCAGAGTTCAGTTGATATTCAAAAAATCTTTAAATATAACTTTTAAATTCTCTGTTAAAGCAGAGAGTTTTAAAAATACTGCCACCTCTTCATGAAACAAGACCATTTAAAAAGCACGTGAGATAATTTAATAATGGGTTATATTTTTAAAATTATATGTACTTCTGATTGTTCTACTGAGATTTTTTCTCTTATTCTTGTTAATTTTCATTGCCTAAAAGCAATGGTAAAGGAATGTGAAACATGGAAAATAGATAAAGGAAATATTACTAAAGAATTATACGCCAAATATTTTAACTCTATGATTATTTTATTTTTTTGTTTGAGATAACAGTTATGCCATTTCCACATTCTTTCTGGGACTATACTGTCTACAGTTCTACCCATTTTTGATTTTATATATTGCTAACTATCCATAGAAAAGTATACTAATATTTTTGAGCCTTCTGATGTATAAAATCATATGGAATTATTAAAATGCAAAGTTTTATTAAAAAAAAAAAATTAGAAATACACTACAAGAAAATGAGCTGAAAAAATTTAACATATTTACGTTTTTTTATGTGGCCTGCATTCCAAAATAAGTGGCTTACCCTGAGGTCTAATTTCCAATTTAATCAATAAGAAGTTCCCTCCTGGTGGATTTTATTTGTTTTTTTCTCCTAGATTCAGAAATTTCTTTATAAAATTGATATGAATAAAGCAAAAATAAATTAGAATGCCAATGCATAAAAAATGAACTTTTGAGAAAATCAGTATTAATTGTGCTAAAAAAATGGATCTATGTTCTTATAAAGGAAATAAAAGTAAAAAAAAAATACTTTTCCTTCATGTAGATGTCCACAAAATCTATATCATCTAAAAGAATAAAAGTTAAGGTAAAGGTGCAATAGCTAATATTAATTCTTCGTAAATTTAGATTTGTAGAGATAATCTGGACATCATTTTCACCCCAACATAGATATCTACATTATTTATTGTAACTCTTCTGGAGTGTGATTCATTTATTTTTTTAATGGACATTTACTAATTGGCTTCTCCCAAAGTGCTTATATATATCTGTTAAAATAAAAAGAAGTTTGAAGTGACTATCAGATGCATGTGTTTACATTACACACACATAATCAAGTGAGATTTGTCTACTAAAACCATTTTGATTCTGTTAATTAGTATGAAGTTTGGCTTTCAGGCTCTAGCAGATTTTAAGAAATGACCTTCAATAGGCCTCTAGTCAAGGACTCTCTAAAGACAAAAAGGTCAGTTATTCAGAGACTCTCCACTTAAACCTGTACAGCAGAGGAGTGAAAATTGCTAAGTGCGAGAACAAGCCTCATCTCTTGCTTGAGAGGACCTTTCAACCTCTGCGTTGAATCAGAGGTACATTTTAAACAGTTCTAATTATTTGCTCAAGCAGAACTGCTTTTAAATATATCAAGAAAAGAGAAGACATGAAGAAAGAGAAGGTAGTAGCAGCTGCTCTTGGCTTAGTAACCTGTTAGACACAAATCCAGGAAAAGCTGAAACTAGATTCCAAACCCTCATGAAGCTCATGAAGCTCCAACACATATTATAGGTGAGAGAATTATTTTATAATGACAAATTAGGATAAAACCAGGGATGTGGATGACTCCTAGATAACTTGTCTATTTGATTTTTCAATATCTTGTTTGTGGATTTCATATAACACTGTCTTTGCACAGACAGAAAACACTGATAAATACACTGCAATCTCATATTTTCTCCTCCCCTCGAGATGAACTCTGCAGCAAACTAAACTAATATTTATTTTCACCTGTTTTTCTAGGTCCCCAAGATTCTTTTGTATCCTTGATTACACAGCAGCTCAGCATCAGACCTAAATCCTCACCTTCTTTCCCTACATCCCAGAATATCCAATATCTGTGCAATATAATATAAGGCTTTCACTTTTCTGGAAGATATTAATGTATTTTAGCAATATTTAACACCTTGATTATAAATCTGGGGTAAATTTAGAAAAACATAAAGGGTTAGAAAGTATTGGAGAGCACACAATGCATTTTGCTGTGGACGTAGAGAGTAAATCAACTAATCTACTTGCAGGTATCCAGGTATCTGAAAATTTGAAAATCCAGTTATTCTTCCACAAGTACAAGTGCCTGTAAACTCTGTGCCAAACAGCCTGGATCTGATCATACTCTTCCTGGATTTATGTAAGGACCAATTCAGTTTTGTTCTACCTCAACAATGGCTTTCAGAGGCATGTGGAGGAGGGGTACCTATGTACCACATGCAGGAGGCAACTAGAAGCCTTGTGTGGGAGGACTTTGCCAGGCAACATCTCCCATGGGATAGGCAGTAGGAAACACCCAACTCCCCGAGGGGCTTCTCCCATTACATGCTGAGAGACTGGAGTGGACCAAAGGCTTCCTGTCAGCAGCCAGGCTTTGGGAGGGGACAGGGGCATAAAAGTAACTGCGGCACAAGCTCCAGGGGCTTTTCAAAACTTTTTTAGTGGGGGCTTTTGGAGCTTATGCTTTTGTCCTTTTGGGGGCTTGTCAGAACTTGCTTTTCGAGTGTGAATTTTGGATTTGGGCTTTTGCTTTTGTCTTTTGGGGGGCTTTGGAGACTGTGCTTTTGGGGGCCTTTTGAGTTTTATGCTTTTTGCTTTTTTGAGCTTTTTGGAGACTTGCTTTTGAGTCACGGCTTTTGAGGTCTGCTTCTTGCCCTGGTCCTAGCCTGGTTTTGCCCCTTCTAGGCCCTGCCTTACCTTTTGGCTCTCCTGCCCTCGCCGGCTCTCACTCGCCCTGCATGTGTCCCGTCTCCCTGCGTCCTTGACCGCCGCCCTGCCCACTTTGTCCCTCCGTCCCTGCCCGAACCCCCCGCCTCCAGCCCTGCCCGCCTCCAAGCCCGCCCACCGCCCATCCTTGCTGCCACCCTCTCCTAGCTTCTGGAGCTGCTGTCCGAGCACCCCTCACCTTGTGTCCAGCCGCCCTTCAGTCCGAGCTCCCCTCACCTTGTGTCCGACCTCCCCTCACCACGTGTCCACTGCCTGTCCCCGCAGGAGCCGTCCCCAGGCAGGCAGTGGGCACAGCCCTCATGGGCATCAACAGCACTCCCCAACCTCCACGGGAAAGGCCCTCGTTTCTCCTCTGTCTCCTCTCCCCCCTTCCTTTTCCATTTTCCTTCCTTCTTTTCTATCTCTTATATCTCTTTAGCAGGGTAACTCCTTTTTGATTTATTTCGTTACCAATAAACTGTTCTCAGATACAATATTTTTCTCATTTGCCTTAATTTTGTTCCTGACCATCCATTTTTAGAAGAACTCCTTGTAGTTTTCCACAGTCAAATGCAACAATTTGGTAAGACAAAGAGAAGTGAAGACACTCAAAATTCTTTTCTAACTTTTCTAATTATTGCATGAAGAACTTCAGGCACAGGAGTCATATCATTATGTTTGTGACTTTGAATAGAATATGGCCTGATAAATACTCAAAGGTGCTTGCTCACTGGTCAAAATACAACCAAAAGATAGTAATGGCTGTGAGAAGAATTCAGACATTTGTAGAAACAATTCAATTTCTTGCAATACTCACTTCACTCTGAAGATTTTAATTATTTAAATAAACCTTGTCAAGTGTGGTATTTCATTATTAGAATTCTTAATTACAAGTGAAATGTCTATTTAAAGCTCTTGTGACTCTGTATTTATCATCAGAAAACTATCTCCAATAATATGTAAATTACACTGCAATCTCCCATTTGGCAAGACTTACATGAATTTAGAAATGCAGAATTTATCTAAAGAATGGCACCATTTAACAGATTAATTGTGTGGTAAAAAGTACCCGTAATTGTGTGTTCTGTTATACTTCCTGGAAATGCACTTATGGCTCAAAAAACTGAAAGTAAGATGGTAAGAAAACGGTGTCCTGACAAATAGAATTTTTGTATGACTTATGGTTGAGTAAAGGCCTCAGCATAGTGGTAGTTCAGTTACCACATTCAGCAAGTCCAAGTTTTTGAGTAAGGTCAGTATGTACATTCATATAAAGTCTTCAATCAGTGCTTCTTCCCACTGATTTAAGCAACCCTTATAAAAGAAGTAATCTTCAAATCATAAATGAGACAGAGAACTGCTTAGAGCAAATGAAAATACCTCAGATTTGGAATAATATATTTAATTTTAATAAATGACACAAACTAATCTACAGTATTTCTCAACATGTGTACAGTACGTTATTTTAATATTTAACCTTGTATTGATAAGCTACATACTTAGTTTATTGTACTATATGCAATATGACCTTTTGAAGCTCTGTATATGGTTAAAATATAAATTTTCTTGCTAGTCATTCACATTGTGTTAAGACCAGCCAAACTTTTACAGAAATAACCTGTCTTCAGTTGAAAAATCAAACAAATAAAGAATACTCCTAGCTCTTCATTCAGAACATTCTTTCTCAGTTTATTCATGAGTTTCTTTGCCTGTTATCTTTGAGTTTGAGTATGATTATGAGCTCATGAATCATAATTTTCTTCAGCTTTTTCATAAGCTATCAGAAAAAATATCTTAAACAACTTCTGTTGTTGATCTACCCTGTTTGATAAATATGTTGCTTGCTCAGGAGAAGTTAAGTCTCCCTTCCCCCAGCCCCCAAGCCTTTGATTTATAGAGAACCTTTTAAATAGTAATAAATTAAAAACCTGCTGTATTACTTCAATTTTTCCTTGAAAAACAATAATGTTGATAGGAAAGCTAAAAAGCTAATTATTAGAAAATAAGGATTTCACAGAAGACATTTTAGAATTCTAAGAAAACTGATTAGTTTCCTGTACATATCAGTTAATACTGACTTGAAGACTAAAGACATTACTTGATAAGGTAGGACGTGTGAAGAGTTTTAAAAATTGAATTCCATGAATATACACCCTACTTAATTTTTCGATTTCTCTATCTTCCAGTTTTGACTCATTCTAGTTTGTTCTCTCCAGGACAACGTCCAGTTTGTAGGATCCTGGGGATGCTTTATTGCAGGAAAACTTCACAGAAGGCACTGTTTCCATCTGTTTTTCACAGTCCTTTAACACTATTTCATCAAATTTTGCACCCTACTGCCCTCACTACATGCTCAAGACACACCCTCAATTTCATAAAAACATGTGAAGCTGTGACAGCTTCACATTATTTAAATACTCCTAAAAGACCAACCCACAAAAGTAGTAATTAAGACACAGAAAGTCAGGGAATCAGTAAGGGACCCAGGAAAAAATGCTATGGTGAAAATAGTCCGCTCTAGGAGATGTGTCCATGTGAGCAATATGGACATCTTCCAGCGTTCACAACTTAACAAACAGATAATGAACTCTTTCAATCTGAAGTATTTATCAAACCTGTAGCATATAAAGCAGATTCTGGACCTAAGCTGAATGTTGAAACTCATATGGTATTCATTTTACTGTAAAAGTTAGACTAATCCTTAACATGTACCAGTATGACTTATCAAAATAGGAATGACTATATGGGAAGGTTTTGATTCCCTTTATTGCACATTTCTAATTACCTCTTTGGGCTACTGCCCACTCTATAAATAATAATAATAAAAAAAAAAAATCCAAACAAATAACTGGAAAGATGACCTAAATCATATCAGGGAGTTACTGACGACTGCTATCAAAGCTACACCACAGCCATGTTTAATTACTATTACAACTGCAAAGTGAGCTCTTGTTTTTGAGAGGAGACATAGTTTAGATGATTATTTTAAGAGTTCATCAGTCATTGTGGGCAGAGATATAATTCTTAATGGCAATCTGGAAAGTAATAAAATATAAATAAATTATATTGCATCTTAGAAAAGTCTTACATTACCAGTTAACCTAATGAAGTACAGCTCTCCCCAAGCAATGTTTTTATTTAATTTTATTACCAAAATACAAGAGCTGAAACCCAACTGCTCCGTTTCTCTTTATTGACCTAAAAACTAGGCTGTAACTACACATATACGTAAAAGGGATGAATGTACATACAAGTTTGTTTACAATTTATTTACTTTCTAATTTGTTACTGAGGCAAATATTTTCACCAAGAAAATATCAATTATTTTAGACATTCAAAAGTATTGTCATTAAATTTGTATTTAAAATCCATGTAAAATGGAAAATACAAATAATTTTTTTTTAACTCTTTAGATGAGATTCACCTTGCTTGCTTGATAACCTGAATGTCTTAGTAGCTACACGGAAGACAGTCAACCTGGGTCCTATTATTGTTTAATAGATAGAGGCACTTTCTGGCACAGTTCATCTGCCCCATTAGAATCCAGACTCCTGCCCACATATTTTTATTATATATGTCAGGAGTTAAGTTTAATGGTGCTGCTTACACTGAAGATTTAAAAAGATATTTATCCAGCTTATGCACCTGTAGATAACAAGTTCTTCCAATTTAAACAAACTCTCAGTACACTTTCGTACCTGAATTGATTTTTCCTGCTTAGAAATAGGACTCTATGGTTCTCTGTCCTAGTTATATAACCCCCAGGTCCTGGATTACAATTATTTTGGTGCTTCAATTTGTTTATGTACTCATTCAAATCTAGTCATACTATCTCTAGCTAAAACCTGCAGTACATTGGATAGATCTCAGAGGACACTAATCCTAAGGAAGCCTCAGAAACTGTTGCAAGAAAGTGCAACAGGGAAATTCACACATCATATTGTTATCTGTTATATATGCATTTTTGACCAGAGACAAATCAAATGTCTAAGTAGAATGCATCTTTGCTTCTTACTTCTTTACTAACACATATTTCTGGAACTGTGAACTAGAGATTTGTTAATTTCTGACAAGGACAAGGGAGTAAGGTATTGCACTATCCCAGGAATAAGCCTGAACCTGAAAGGGAGAGTGGAATAAGGGAAAAGAAGTTCTGTACTGAGAAAATAATTACAGCAATAAAGATTCAAGGCCAATAGATTGCTACAAAAGCACTGATTGCAGCATAGAGACACTGCACCCCGAGGAGCCCGTATGCTCACACACACCTGAGAAGGCCCCATGGATCAGCATATCTGGTGACAGTGTCTAGGCAGTAATATACAGCATCATGTTATATTCTGACTCCATATCCAAAATTTTCATTTTTAGCACCTTCAGTCCTGCTATTTCAGTACTTTGATTATGACAGTTATTTTCTTATATTTTCCTAGTCTCTGGACATTTCTACCCCAAGAATTGTAGAGAATGGATTTTTCAAAGTCTTTCCATAGAGTCCCCTAAGGGTGCAGTACAAGCCTATATGAGGCACATAAACACAGTTCAACCCACATGTAAGTGCTGAGCTCATCTCTGTACTCTCCTGCCCTGGTCACTGGCTTCCTCTTTCTCACCCCACAGCAAAAAGTAGCATGACTGGGCAGAAGTCCTAGTGCTGGGGCTCCTAGTCCTGTATGTAGTCTCTGATTGCTCAGAAAAAAACACTTGATAAAGACTTCTTAAATTGATGTTTCACATTGGCTGGCTTCTAGGAGAGGGATAACATATTGAGTATTAAGGAAAAAAAATGAACACTAATGGATGAAGGTGAGAGAAACAGGCAAGAATCCTTGCTGGCTTACACACTCCTGGCTGACACTGCTCACCTGCTGATTGGTGGGTAGAGTACAAAGGTGGTTATTGCTGCCTTCATCTCCCCATGCCTCTTAGACAGACACAAGCTGCATGGAATGGACCTCTGGTGGAGCCTATATCTATACAATCTGTTTCAAATAAAAAGAAATCCTTGAAGCTTACAGATAAAATTCAGTCAATTTAGAGGAAGCAAAGTTCAAAACTTCAGTGCGAGTAGCTCTTCTGGTCTCTGGGGGACACAGACTTAAGAAAAAAAAAAAAATAGGGAGAGAAAGAAAAAGAAACCAAGAAAAAGTAATTGACCTGAACAGGAGACAGTAAGAGCAGAGAGAATGAAGATAAGGTCCTTGAAGATACTAACTACTTCATGCTTAGAAAAGATAAAAGGAAAGGCTGACTTTAAAGCAGACTCACTGCAGAAACTAAGTGATACTATAAACATGAATAGGAGTGAGGCACTATGAGCTCACTGACATGTATAAGGTGTAACCTAGACAGAGAGGGTTCAGCTCCTTCATGTACACTACATCAGTTAAAAAAAAAACAAAAAACAAAACCAAAAAACAAAACCAAACCCAAAAAAAGGCTAAAATAAAAACTACAAATAGAAAACAAAATATCAAAACCAAACTAAACTAACCAACCCACCCCCAAAAAAAACCCACAACAAACCAAAAAACAAAAACCCACCTAAAAAAATCTCACTAACTGTGAGGGAAAAAAGAAATGGTATGCAATTGACCAAGAAATCAGTACCTATAAGCAATCACCTAATAAAATCCTTGATTAAAAGTTTAATAGGATGAAAAGAATCTCTTCTAACAGATCTTAAGATATATATATAATAGTTAATATGGTAATACTTATGGCATATTTCTTTTGGGGTCTGATTAACACTAGCAAGTTCTGGATTGACTTTCTTGAAGAGAATGAGCAACCAGTCACCAAAAGTCTTTCACAGGGTTCAATCCTATGGCCTGTTCTGTTCAACAGATTTTTGAATTACATGGATGAAGGAGCTGAATGTACCATTAGAAAATTTTCTGACAGTACCAAACTGGGAGGTTCTGTTGACTCCCTTGAGGGATGATAGGCCTAATTAAGGGATCTTGACAAATTAAAGCATTGAGCAATTATTAATGGGATGAAATTTAACAAATCCTAGTGCTGGATTCAACACTTGTAACAGAGTATCACCAGGCACAAGTAAACTGGAACAGGAGTCACTGGAGAGCAGCTCCTTAGAAGGTTGCCCACAGTCAGCGGGAGCCAGCAGTGTTCCCTTGCAACCAGGAGGGCAAACATCTTCCTGGGCTGCATGGAACAGAGCATCTCCAGCCAATAAAAAGCAGTGATTATTTCCCTGTATTCAGCATTGGTACAGCCTCCCTCAGAGTACCGTGTGCAGTTCTGGGCCCCACACTTTAAGAATGATCAGAGGGTCCTTGAATGAATACAGTGGAGGATAACAAACCTGGTGAAAGGGCTGGAAGGCACATCTTGTGAGGAGTGGCTGAGGACTCTGGATTTGTCTAGTTTAGAGAAGAGGAGGATGAAGGGTGACCTCAAGTTATTTTTTTTTACAATATAATTATTTGCAATTATTTGGAGATAAAAATATTTGTCATTTTTTTTTTATTTCATTCTTTAAAGGTTTTGGTTTTATTTCTACCATATCGTTATTATGATATTTCTTCAGTTCACCTGCTGCTATTGCATAATATTGTGCCACCAATTATATAACTGCACTAGAGAAAATTTTTCTGAAAAAGCAGAGAAACTGCTTTAGTGTTGTATCAGCATAAGACATCCACTCCTGAATACCACAACAGTCAAACCTGTCCTCTGTTTCTCAATCCAGTAAGATAATAAAACATAGGGTTAAAGTGCAATGTTCTTATACAAAATATACGAAAACCTTATTTTAGTTTTTCTCTTATGTGGCATTTGCCATAACTAAAGACATTAAATACTAGCAGCTCTCACCAGAGGGCACAGGAGTATCTTCATTGGAGATGCCTTTCACTTGACAAAGAAAGGGTTTTGGTTATTCACTGTAAAAGTCCACAGCTCTTCCTTCCCAGCAGGCACTCTACTTTCTTACAGTTTAATTTTATGGCTGATGACACATACAAATGGCAAGAGTCTTAGCCTGTTATTTTACTATGCAGTCCTAATGAAAAAAAAAAAAAAGGTAGATGAGATAGAGTTCATTAGAAACAGCAAGAAGGATTTTTTTTTAACATGTTCTTATCCAGAAAAAAATTCAGGCTCATTTTCGAAAATTAAATTATACATGGAGGGTATTTTATTAAAAGACCTTTTGGTCAATTATCAGACACTATTCAGCTATTCACTATTCATTCACATAAAAATTATTGTCTTGCAGTATTTTTAATGAATTAGCTACACTAAAGAATCTGTAACTGCTTATCCATCTACAGATGCCCAAATCCCAAAGTAATTGTTTCAGCTGTGATTTGGAGTGACCTATCAAGGTCATGGTGTAGCCTTCCTGAAGAGAGTTCTTCTATTCTTTTTGTTGGCCATCAGGAGTTCAGATTCCCAATTTAGGAAGACTGTTTCCTAGCCACCAGAAATATATATTCACATTACTACCTAATTACATCCAAACAGGAATAAATTTAGAAACCAATAATTTTGATACATATAATAAATTAAGGGTTTTTTTGAGATGTTTTCTTGAAATTACAACCATAGAAGAATCATATGGTTGTAATTGTTTTGGAATGAAAGGGATCTTTGAAGATCATTTGTCCAATTGTCATGGACAAGGACAACTTTCTCTAGATCAGGTTGTTCAAAGCCCCATTCAGCCTGATCTTGGAACTTTCCAACACTGGGACATCCAGCTCTGAGAAATGTGCTCTAGTGTATCACTAACTTGATCATAAGAAAAATTTCTTCCTTTTTTTCAATCTAAATTCACCTTCTTTCACTTTAAATCCTTGTCCTGTTGGTACAGGCCCTGTTAAAAAGCCTGTCCTTTCTTTTTTGTAAGCCCCAATAGAGTATTGAAAAGGCACAATAAGGTCATCCTAGAGCCTTCTCTTCTCCAGGCTGAACAACCCCAATACTTTCAGCCTTTCTTCCTAGGAGAAATATTCCAGCTTTTTGGTCATAAATGTTGCATTAGGAAACACATTGCCAGCAGGTTGAAGGGCGTGATCCTGCCCCTCTACTCAGGCCTGGAAAGGCCACATCTGGAGTTTGAGTCAGTTCTGCACTCCCCAGTACAAGAGAGACAAAGAGCTCCCGGAGCAGATTCATTGGAGGGCAAGAAAGGCAATTGTGGGACTGGAGCATCTCTCTTATGAGGAAAGTCTGGGGCAGCTGGGCCTGTTCAGCCTGAGAGGAGCTGACTGAGAGGAGACTTCATCACTGTCTATCAGTATCTGAAGGGAGGCTGTCAGAGGATGGAGCCAGGATCTGCTCGGTGGTGACAAGAGGCAATGGGCAGAAACTGATGCACAGGAAGTCCTGCCTTCTTTACTTTGTGGGTGATTGCATACTGGAACAGATTGCCCAGAGAGGTTACAGAGTAGTCAGCCTCACTGGAGATACTCCAGAACTGTCTGGATGCAATCCTCTGCTGTGTGCTCTGGGATCACCCTCCCTGAGCAGGGAGGTTGGACCAGATGATCCACTGTGGTCACCTTCAGCCTGACCTATCCTGTGGCTCTGTGATTCTCTGCTCTGCTGCTCTGTCAGGTCAATTTCTTTCTTAAGCTGTAAACCTCAGAGCTGAATGCAGTACTCCAGGTGAGGTGTTACCAGAGGAAAGTAGAAGGGCAGAATCATCCCCCTAGACCTATTGACCATGATGCTTTTTTATGCAACCAGGGATGTAATCAGATTTTTGGCCTGCAAGCACACATTGCTGGATTATGTCCATTTTTTAAACCAACTAGTATTCCCACTTTGTTCTCCCACTTTGTTCTCTTTAGGGCTGTTCTCTATCCGTTCATCCTCCTGTCTGTGCTGATATTGGGGATTGCCCTAATCCATGTGTAGGATATT
Source organism: Notiomystis cincta (assembly GCA_013398075.1). Classification (NCBI taxonomy): domain Eukaryota; kingdom Metazoa; phylum Chordata; class Aves; order Passeriformes; family Notiomystidae; genus Notiomystis; species Notiomystis cincta. The sequence continues at coordinate 58,931 of VZRX01000858.1, forward strand.
GCACACTGATGGTAACTTCCATTCCTATGTGTCCTGGTGAAATTAATGAATTTTCATATGGGAAAAGTGACATTTGAACCAAAATACATGGTGCATATGAAACAGAAAAACCCAAAGTAATGATCTCTTGTCGAGGTTGGTTTAAAAATGAAAATATAGGTGAACTGCAGCAACTAAAATAGCTAAGCCAGTAAAACAGACATGCAAGAACAGTCCTTGGACAACTCATTCAACAGTTTCATATATAAAAACTTGGAGATGTTAGCTTCTGGATACTAAAATTTAGCACATTTCATTGTTACTCCCACTGTCAACATTAATGAGAACTCTTCAAGTGTATTGAAGAGAAATAGATCTTTAAAGGATTTCATTTATTTTTTAAAAGATCACTTAAATCTAAATTACTATTAAAAGGAAAGGAGTGCTGAAGTAGAATTGCATTAAAATTACATTAATTCTCTCTCTCTCATGACTGCCATGAAAGTATCAATAATGTATTGAAGAGGAGGGAAAGAGAAGTGAAAAAGGGAAAAGAAAATAATGCTTGCAATATAAAAAAGTTAAAGTTTATTAGAAAGTATTTTAACAAGTCCAAAATGTTACTTCTATTTATCCCTTAATCAGAAATTCATGTGTAAAATACATTATATTTTCTTTTTCAATTTCATTATTATAATCAATTTCATTTTCAATAGATGTATGATGCAGCTCAGAAGTTCAATTAACATTTTCCTTTAATTCAGATATTTATGGTGAATAACTTTGTATGTAGTGGAGCACAAATTACTTTACTCCTTATATAATTTACTTTAAAATACAGTATATTTATAGTTTACTCTGTGCAACTATTTCTTGTTTGGTCTTATAGTGTCTGACTGCCAGATACCCACCCAGCCACTGTCTCACTCTCTCTCCCCAACATGACAGGAGAAGAAGATCAAAAAGTTCATGGGTCAAGATAAGGACTGGGAGGTCACTTATCAGTTGTCACCATGAACAAAGCATAGTTGAAGCAAGGAAAGTGAGTTTTTCCCCAAATTTTAAAATTTTTGTATAGTGAGAGACAAAGGCAGTACTAAAAACTCCTTTTTTTGCACCTTCCTTATTTTCCTAGACTCAATTTCATTCCTTCAAACCCAACTCCTCTGCCTGGGTCATTTTAATAGAATCATCTTTTCTCCTCACTTTCTTTTATTAAAGGAAATTTGAAGCATAAATCTTATATGCTTAAAATTATTTATAATGCATATGTATTATTTTAGAGAGGACAATTTGCAATATCTTTTTCCAGGAACTCCAAGATGATATCCTTCCAAATCTTGCAGATGAGAATTTTTATTCTCTATTGCGAGGTTTTAGCCACCTAATCTATGCCTAAATGATAGGCATTTTATGAAATGTTATAATGAAGAATAAATATCTAATTTTCAAAAAGTCAATTCTAGGAAGTAGGTGTTATCTTCTAGTAGTCCAAAGGATTTTAGAAAGATGTTTCTCAAATAATATAATCAATTTTATTTACAATGTTAAAAAATCTTATCTAACATCTTTTTATTTGCTTGACAGGACAGCATTTCTAACATAAAAAATTTAAGTATTCACATCCTAGGTCGGCTTTGCAGCTGGTAGAACTAGAATTATTTATACCATCTGAAAGACAGGATCTCATGGTTTTGAAAAATATGTAACTAAAAGTGATATAGTACAATATGTTTTCCTACATGACAGCATGTCTCAAGTGTCAGTACATGATTTATAAAGGAAAATTTTAAACTGCTATATAAAGCAAGAAAATAAAAGAGACAGCATGTATGGGAAATTCTATATAAAACCTTATAAAACCCTGACTAGCAGCTATTTGTAAGTTGAAATAATCATTAATACTGATTTCTTTTTAGTAACACAGAGTGTACCAGAAGCAATATGACTGTGTTTAGCCATCAAAAAGGCCGTCTTTTGACATGTCTGAACAGTTTGTTACACAACTCGCTGTCATGCTGTCTTTTGCCACAAAAGCTCCTCTGTATTCAGGTTCCAAGTTTTGATACAAAGTGGGGGGTAGAGAGGTAGAAAAAGGGTATTTTTAATGGTTCTTAATATTTTTCTTCTAATATTGTTTCACACTGTCTTTCACAGATTTTCAAAGTTCTGCTGAAGGTTTTCCTCATCTCTAACATCTATGAATGGGTGACAACAGACTATAAAGAAAAGTTAATCAAAACAAATTCAGAGTTACATGATCACTGACCTTTTCTTTTTTTTTAATACCAGCCCCTGGTAAATATCCAAAAGGCTTTTACCTGTCTTTTCTAAAGTCTACTCTTTGATTACTATAATTTGATTACTATAATCAAGAAATACCTCTGATAAGGGGTGCTTCAGTGATTTTGGACATAAATATAACTTTTGTGAACTTTTCATTATCAATAATATGCCCTGTATGACATCTTTAAGATCTTTATCAAAATATTTTACACAAGTGTTCCTGCTCACTGTATGAGGAATTTCTCACTAAGCACAGAGAGCTAACAATAATAACTAGCAAGTCAGTATTGCTGGATTTTTCAACACTCAGTATCTACAGTCTTTATTTGTAAATAATTAAATGTCTCTAACTGTAAATAATTAAACAAGAATTTAAATACTAAGCAATTCTTTTAACAATGCATGATAACATCAACATCTGTTTCAGTGGAACTTCTCTATCAGATTTAAGCAGTTTATCAAAGTTCCTGATTTGCTTGTCATGAATTATTCCTCAGCAGATGTGTAGAGCAAAACAAAAGTAACTAGAAATGTACTGAGTTCAGTTTTCAGTGTTATGTATGTCCTCATATTTATTGAGGGTTACATCATATTTGTACACAGATATGGGCAATAAGAATTCTTCAGACATGAGGGCAAAATTCATGACACAGCTGGCATCCATATAGTCCAGGGAGGTACTCCTGCAGAACAGACTTATAAGACACCATCTTATTGGGAAAGTCTACAGGCCATTTTGTTCTCTGGACAGTACTCAGGTTTTGTTTTTTATTTGACTGGTATTTGAAAATCAAAGAAATGGGTAATACTATTGAAGAATTTGCATTATAGCAGACAAATACTTAATTTAACTCCATGTCTGGTCTTGGGTAAATTTTGATGTGACCTAAGAATTCAACTACATAGTTCTTCTCTAGAACAGCTAGGAGGGCATTACAAGTGCCAGTAAACTGATTATCTTGCAATATAGATTGCAGACATATGAAATAGAAATAATAAAAAATATATATAGGCTGAGACTAGCAGACTATATGGACGTGAGACAACCGAAAGTATAGCAGAATAAGGAAGATAAACTGTCATGTGATGTTGACATTGAAGTCATCAGGTCATCAATATCACAACATATCTCCTCTCAGCTTTTAAGGACATCTCTTATCAGGAAAACAATGGATAGCCTGTACTCTTGCTGTCAGGAAAACAGAGTAAATAAAATCAGAGTCATGGAGACTCCTTTATCATTCTTCGACCTTGAAGCGTCTGGGAAAGAAAGCAGCAATAATACACTGCTGCCCTCTACCTTTAAAGAAGTAAGACTTTTAAAGTGTTCCTATTCCAACAGTGTGCAACTGGACAACTATTTGTTATATGTCCTTTACATGCACAAATACAAGGAAGAAATTATTTAACACTAAACTTCCTGCTGCCATTCATGGAACAGGGTAAAACTAGTTAAGATAAATTAGAGATGTTGCACAATCTCTCCCATGATTTTGCATTCTTACATTTCTAGATGAATTAGTTCATTGGTACAGTCACTCAGAAATGCTGAGTTAAGGAGGACTTTGAATTTCATGCCTTTGATTAATGTGGATTCATATCCATAATCTTTTAATAGAATAGTTCAGTATGATATCAAAAATCCAAATACGTGATAACAAAGTCAAGCTAGAATCCATTAATGTACTAGAGGACTGTTGTTAATAATGGCACTTTGTACTGATACTAAATTTATGGTAATTTAACATCATAGCCTTTTAGCTCTCTTGAATTATCTAGATATGGTTCCTTTTTCAATAAGTAATTTTTTTCTTTTTCTTCTTGGTAAATTTTGGAACTGGTATGCTGAAAATACATTATCTGCTGAGGAGGAACCAGGCTTATTCAAGATGCGTTTTACCTGCTTTGTGTCTGCAGAAGTACTGGAGAACGCTAGCAAGGTCAGTATGGGGCTTGCTGAGCAGAGCTGATTTTGAGTTCCTGAATGTGTGATCCACATTTGTGCTGACAGTTGACAAGTAAGTTCCAAAATATTCTGATTTTGGGGAGAGATCAAGATACAAGCCATTTCTCATTTACAATTTCTATTTTATTATGAAAAGATATATTGAAACCAATATATTTACTTTTCACTCTGTGTGTTTCCCCTTTTGAAATATTGAGAGTGGACAAAAGAAAAAAAAAAAAAAAAAAAAAAAAAAGAAACCAAGCTGTTAAAGTAAGGAAAGCTTTCCCCTCTTACTTACATAATCTTTTTGTCAAAATGCTTTATTGCTGACTTCTATTTTGTACCTAAGGATATGGAAAAGTAAAAAGAATTCTTTCTTGAGAATATTTAGAATTAAGTACACCAAAGAAATTAATATCATGATAATTTGTTGTGAGAAAAGCTAACAGATCTTGACTTTCCAATCCCTTATGTGACTCCTGTATTGAAGACATAAACTGAATGTAGGGAAAAGTTCAAAGACTTGATTACTGGATAGAAGACAGGCTTAATGGATAAATTTTAAGTGCCTACATGGAGAACTAAACATTAATAACAGAGGCTTCTTCAGCCTTCAAGATGAGATGGAACAAAACAAACTGAGATGGAACAAAATCTAAATGTAAATAGATTCAGATTAACAGTAACCATAGAGTATCCTGAATTGGAAGGGACCCACAAGGATTATTGAATCCAACTCCTGACTCCCTACAAGACCACCTAAAAGTTGAACTGTGTGAGTGTTGTCCAAATGCTTCTTGAGTGCCACCAGCAGGCTTGGGCCCATGATCACTTCCATGGGGAGCTTGTTCCAGTGGTCAACCACCCTGCAAATGAAGAACTTATTCCTTGTATCCAGTCTGATCCTCCTCTGATGCAGCTTTAAGCCATTCCCTCGTGTTCTTTGGCTGGACACCAGAGTAAATACATCTACAGGAGACTCCTGTAGACAGCAACAAGCTTACCCCTTGGACTCCTCTACACTGAATAAACTCCACTCCTCACAAGCCCTGCCCTCTGGTTCTTTCACCATCATTCTTGCCCTCCTTTGGACATGTTCCAATATTTTTATATCCTTCTAACATTGTGGCACCCAAAACTGCCACCGTTTCCAGGGCGAGGCCACACCAGTGTTGAGCAGTGGGACAATTACTTCTTTAGACCAGCAAAGTGCCCTGTGGATAACACACCCCAGGGTGTGGCTGGCTGCCAGGGAACACTGCTGACTTGTACCAGCGCCTCCAGATCCCCTTCTGCAGGGCTGTGCCTTACAAGAGCTCTCTATCCTTGGGGGAATTAACAGCTCCTCATAATTTATTCTTTGTTGTCAAACTCTGTGTGCTCTCAATTCCTTTGTTCACAACACTGATGTAGATCAGACAAGATGATCCTTCAGGCTTTGTAATCTGTTCATATACAAAGATCTACTTAGAGCACTACAGTAGAAAATTACATTTTGGTAATCATTATTATAATAACTACATAGGTGTGTTAAAATAATTACTTGCAAAACAAAATAGCTTACTGATCAAAAAAAATTTACCTTTAATGCTTAAGGTGAGACCTTAACCATTGCATTAAAGTATGAGTTCTAATCACTGCTTGCAGAAAGGGGGCCTGTACACTTACAGTATTTATCTTGATACAAAAGTTTCCATTTGGTATGAAACAGAAGTCTAATGATGGATGAAAATTGTGAGCATTAAATTGAACTGGAATATAATAAAAAATTTAAATCTCATTCTTCAAATATAAAGGGTTTTTTATTACTCTTCCAATGCTCAATGAATATAATTCCGTGTTAATTTTCAGTGTGCCACAAGCAGATAACACAAGATTTTAATATTTTTGACCAGAATGAGTTTTAGATAGATAGATAGATAGATAGATAGATAGATAGATAGATAGATAGATAGATAGACAGACAGACAGATAGAATGAATAGATAGACAGATGAAAGGCCACCCCAGCCTACTTGCTGACAAGGGACCATGAGTAGTAATGGCCTTGACTCTGTGCGAGCACTGCACAGTAATAACAAACATCTCTATATTACCAACACTGTTCTCATCACCAATTCAAAGCAAACACTAAAAATGCAACAATGAAAAAACTTAATGCTATCCCAGCCAAAACCACTACTGTTAGCAACCTGTGCTTATATGACCAAGTCTTTCAAACAGGGCAAGTTACTCCTAATAAATACATTGATAGGATCCAATAACTACATTTAGTAGGTGCAGTTTTCCTTCTTTTAGTCCTAGCTATTTTTTTGCCCTGTTTCCTAGGGTGCATCAGCTAGGGAAGATTGCAGAAGACATGTTGATAATTATTTTATGAATCTATCAATGGTGCTTTAACAAGTAAAGCACATCCAAGACCCTTCAGCAGCAGCTGATTTAAGTTGCTGTCATTTCCTCCTGGGTGCAGCTGGGGTGGGATAACTGCTGATGCTGTTGTGAAAACAGCTGCACAAGCTATTCAGCCAACTGGAGCTGGCTGGCAGCAAGCTGCTGAATACAAGCTGCTGCTTATTTGCAACAACAGCATCCTACCGGGGAGCGCTGCTATTTGTTGCTATAGCGGCTTCAAAGTAGTGCCAGGTAGGAATTTCTGAGGGTTTAATCCTAGGTCCCATTTCCAGCTGGTATTCTGTGACATTCTTAGGATTACTAAAAACCAAAAGACTAGCTAAGTAGTTTGGGGTATGATCCTGCAATGAGGAATGCAAAATGAGGAAGCTTTTCTTCTGTATATCTAGTGGTAAGAGCCAGTTGGCTGTATGGACATAGCCATTGAGAAATATGCAATAGTTAATGTATTCAGCTTTTTGGAGTAGATGAATATAGACTTTTTGTGAGATTCTATATTCATAAATCATAGAGGGCTGTGACAGATAATTTTGTTTTGGAGACACTTCCTAGACTGAAAATATGCCCTCATATTTTACCAGTTTGGCTAGAGTGATGGAATAAACCCTAAAATATTAACAGAAGCTATTCACATAATCAGTACAAATAAAGAATGGAGTCTCATAACTGAGTAGGATCATAGAGACAAGTCCTTCCTGAAGCAGGATATTTATTTTATATTAAAAAGACAGCAATTTAATAAGATAAATCTCTTAGTTTCCTCTGCTCTAGTTCTTTTTTTTTTTTTTTTTTTAATTCANGCTTGTTTTTTTTTTTTTTTTTTTTTTGAATTCAGGAAATTGTTGCAAGTTCAGTTTTGTCTTAACTTTGTTTCTTAATTTTTATTTTTTAAGGTTGTCAGAGGATTAGATTTCTTATACTTTGAAAACATTATGTGCTAGGGTCGCATACAGCAGAGGAAGACAGTACAAAACAGTCCTTTCCAGAACAGAAATGAGTTCCTCATGAGGGTTCTTTTTATTGATGTGACACCTTAATGACAAGAAATGGAGCAACATAAAATGTTTATTTATGTCATGTTCTATTTCACCTGTATGAAGCAAAAATATCTTGAAGAGCAGAGTGGTTTAAAGGCAAGGTTTAGAATGACTTTGAAAATAACATTAAACTATTCCGAGAATGAGGAATAGATCCAGGATGTTGCCTTTGGGGCTCATTTTTAAAGGACAGAAAAGGGATCTCCTGCGTTATACTTGTAAGGCTATAGCAGAATACAGACAAAACCTGACTAGAACATTTGATTTTTAATTTTGTTTTTATAAGTCTATCCATTTCCATAACAAAACTTAAAAATTCCCAAGGGACCTTTGCAGGACTGACAAAGGGAGGTTAAGGAGAAGGAAAGTGGAATTTCCATACTCTAAATATCACTATTAAATCAGACTTTTTTCTTTTTCTCTAGAGCAATAGGTGTGATCTTGAACAAGAGAACAGTTTTATAAAAGCTCCCACTATGCAAAATTCAGCTGTGGGAATAAAAGGCAATGTGAAGAAGCTAGAAACAGAATACAAGAACATGATGGGAGTTTGGATTCGTTTTCATGGAACTATGTGCAAAAAAACCCAGATGACCTTTACCACATTCCAGAAACATTTGGAATTATTATTTTCCTCTTCTTTCAAGTGCTTTCCTTTGCAGACATTTTGGATTGGTTTTAGTATCAAATATTAAACCATTCTCTGGACGTCTATGTGAAAGGTGAAAAAATTCTTCCTGTGTAATAGATTATATCAAGCACAATGTCTAGACTTGAGGCAGTTGCAGAGAAAAGAACATTAAAGCAAGGGTAATAAAGTCCATACAGAAGTGACAAATAGGTTTGGAATATTAGTATATAACTGAAGTTACTTAAAAAATATTTTGCTTTGGTACTTATTTCCTCTCTACCACTATTTACCTAATGCAAGAATGCTAAGAAGAAATGGGAATGTGTATTTTTGCGAGCTAGAATACCACAATCAAGAATAATGAGAGAAGTACTCTTCAGTGGGTTAAGATGACCTTTTTTTGTTGTTTTATTTATTACTATTGTTTTCATTAGATGCTTCCAGATTTTCAGGTCAAGCTTCTTAAAAGCAGATGCTTAGATTTAAGGGCCGTTTCTGCAACTCTTTCACCACCCCAGTTTTTTCTCTATCTGTTTAATTGGATTAGTTCCACTTTATAATAATAATTTTCTTCTAAGAATTTCTGCACATAGCTAGCTAATACAGTAATTTCAATTTCCCTTTCTGTTAATTACTTGCTTTTTATGCCTACAAATGTGTGAGTCTAGATGGAGACTATTAAGGTTGATATATTTAAAAAAAAAGAGACATAGAGGCTCAATGGGCTCCGTCACTTACACTGAAGCAGTTAAAGATGAAAACTCTCAAAAAATATCTGAAAATCTCTCACATTGGTGATTTTTGTTCTCAGGAACAAAAGCTTTTGATAGCTCTTAGTATTTGTTCAAAAAGATGAAAATTGTTTGCTAAATTGCCTTCTCGAAACTGAAGGCAGACTTTAGACTCATTCTTTTTCATGGGGTGGGAAAAAACTACTCACACTTTAAAAAGAGAAGTCACAAAAGTGAAGTTGAAAACTCAGAAGAACTTCTTTGATATACTAGCTGGGTAAGTTGCCATAGAATGATGGGTCCTTAAAACATTGTTTGCTTCATCTGGTTTTAAAAACAAAGATTCTCTGCAAAACTAGACTGCAGGTGCTATAGCAGGAATTTAGACTCCTTTTTCTAAAGAACTGTATCTTTGCAACTCCAGTAAGTGACTGAGAACTCTTTTGTGACATGCACATACTGTATTCTAAAAATGCCCCTATAAGAAATACAAGTCTCAGATTCTAAGAAAAACTTTTAGGTGATAAGGACTCATCTGAGCCACAGTACACAAAAAAAAGCATCTGTAAATTGATTGGCAAGTGCCCATGTGTGGCTCCATGGAGATTTTTAAATCCCTTAAAGGTCAAAACATAAAAAATTCCCCCCTAAAATTTTAAAGATAAAGGTAACAGAAAGGACATTTAGTAGCATTTGAAAGCTCCCAAAATTTTAAATTAATTAAGTAAAGAAAGTTTTTTCCCAATAGATTTTTATTCTTTTTTTTTTCACAGTTCTACAATTTCCACAGCAATCTTTCTGACCTCTAGNTATTCAGAATTTCTAAAATCTGAATTTTATAAGCCTCTAATGTACTTACACATATAACAGTCTTGCCTACATGGTCACCAATAATATACAAAACATATCCAAACTTATTTCTCGCTGTGATCTTACTGTAAGGTATGTTTGAAACTGGAATTCAAAACATCTGGGACAGAAGGAAGAAATGAAAATGCAGAGTAAGCCTAGGAAACCAGGCTTAATCACTAGTTTTGCCAATGTTTTTAACCAACTGTAGTTCTTATGAATTGCCCTACTTTATGTACCACAAAGTAGTGCTTGCTGCTTGCCCTCCCACAAATGATTTTTATATGCAGTATCTATCAAACCACTAGCAAGCTAATCTTGTTTAAAGTACAGTAAATAGAACTCAAAAGCATAATGCAATGAAGTGCTAGGTTGGCATAATGCCAATTCAATTTGCCTGATTTAAAATCAACTTCATTATTATGTGCATTTTTCATTCAATAATCTTAATTATACATTGAAAACATGAAGAATGGCATAGTAAATCTGTAGTTAGGAGACTTTTGACCAGGTTTAATCTCAAATGGCTTTATATACAGCAGGTTTATATATTAATACATATTTATGTATTTATATACATCAACTGATTACTGACCACCCAATGATTTTGCTAACAATGGAATGATAACTCTGTGTTTTTCCTTTCAGGATTTCATACCTTTTCAAACTGATCTTTTTCCTCTTGACTCAAGTTTCTGCATAGGAGGAAATAGAATAGACTAAGTTAATGTGAAGGTGCCTATAATGATCATCTAGTCCAACTATCTGAACTATTGAGGGCTATGCAAAAGCTAATGTTGTTAAGGGCGTTATCGAAAGGTCTCTTAAACAGTGGCTTTAGGCATTGACCAATTCCTCAAGGAAGCCTGTAATGTTTGACCTCACAAGACATGTCTTTCAGCCCTTTCACCAGCTTTCCCTCCCCTGGATGCATACAAAGATCTTCAGATCCTTCTCAAACTATGAGGCCCAGAACTGCATGCAGTACTCCAAATGAGACCACAGCAATGTTGAATACAGTAGGATAATTTTGACTGCCTGGTTATGCTGTGTTTGATGCACATTTCCTCCAAAGTTACACATTCATCTGAACTGTTATGTTTCTTATGCCTGTACAGACATTTTTACAGCTTGTTCTCACTGCTTACCAGTTTTATTGGAAGTCTGAGCCACAATTGCACAGCTGTACCATATTAGTGCAAGACTTCGGAACCTTACAAGAGAAATAGTCAAATTTGTGAGAGCCACAAAATACTGTAGTAGAGGTTATGGAGAAAGAGGACTGATTTTCACTTATGATTTTGTATATCCATTGACTCATACATTTCCTGAACAGAGAATTTTGGAGAAGACAATTATAAAATATAGATACTTACTTAAGTATTTTTTTAATTCTAGAAAGCATTGCATCCTTTTTTTTTTTTTTTTTCAGTTTCCGCATCACTGA
>VZRX01000858.1:70335-81641 GCA_013398075.1 Notiomystis cincta
TTTCAGCATCACTGAGTTAGCAGACCAAAATAAGCTTAACATTGTATATGTCTAATAATATAAGGAAAACTAAAAGATCTTTGTGGTAATGGCTTGATATGCAATATTTATGTCATTTAGAAAAACAAACCCTCCAGAACCCTCAAAACATTTAGAGCCTTCTTCTGACGGTTTACTAAGAAATACTCCTGAAAAGAAGAATGTGACTTAGGTGAAAGGAAAGGAAAGAGAAAACAAAAGGAGATAATATTAAAGGAAAAAATAGAAGAAGAAAAGGAACCTTAGCATTTTCAGAAAACCATTATCAGTATAACTTATGCAATTTTTACAATTATGTTATTTCTTGCTTAGGAAAACCAGCTTTCCTTTTTTTTTTTTTTTCAAAACTCTTAGGAAAGGATTGTGATAAAGTTTGGGTTTCCACATAAAACTACACTTTTCAATGGTGATATTCTTTTCATTTTCTCATCGAATTTATTTAAAATGGCTTAGCTAAATTAATATTTTAAGATTACAAAATAGCTGCCCATCAAAAATATTGTAAATTCTATACTTTTAGCAGTTCATCAGTCTGAGATAATTTGGAGGTCTTGGTGTTCACATTAGAAATGTTAGAAAGAAGTGATGGATATTTTTTCCAAAATTTTAGCTGTGAAGAATGTGAAAAGGTAAAAACCCACTTGATACACCTAAAACATTGTTTCTAAGGTTAAGTCTTCATACCAAGGTGCGGTTTTAGCATGGATTCATACAGAGTTCTTAGGAGGCAGATGTGCCCACATATAAGACAAACAAAGCAAGTACCCATGCATCCTGGATAGTCTGTAGTCCAACTTCAAAGCAAATCTCCACTTGCACATATTTGTGGAGCAGCATTTCACCATTTCTCAGGAGTAAGTTAATGACTGTGCAATACAATTACAATATCGAAAGAGAAAGAAAATCACTAAATGTACAAAATCTATATGAATTTTGTGGTTGAAAAGAAAGCAGAGGGTTGAATAAATGTCATTCATAATGTGTCAAGTCAGATTGAACAAAAGCAGCTGACTAATACTTGTCTATAATAACACTGATCTTTCATTTCTTTGCAATTAGAATTTAAAGGTTTTCATTTCATTATACTTTCACTCTCTTCTATGTGTTTCTATGATTTCAGATCGTCTAATTCCTTCAACCCTCTGTCAGCTGTTTTCTCCCTATATTGATCACCACTGAACTGCAAGAGATCTTCCATCAGCTTGCCCTCTTTACTGAAACATTGCCACAGGAGGTAAACAGTTCAGAAAGAACTTGCAGCATCAGTTCAGTGTGTTCCTTAATCAAATTCTCATTAAAGACCAATATAGTCTATGAATTGCCATCTGTAATGTCATCTATCCAATGAATTTCTATACCAGCCATCGCTGTAATGAAATCTGTAAAACCTCTTACAGACTTTTTAAGGTAGACATTAAGAATTTACACTCACAATGACAGTCTTTACACCTAACTAAAGATTAACTAGCTGGGACAAGCAATTACTTTAAAAGTAATTTTTTTTTTTTTTTTTTATCATAGTGGCATGGAATGAGCACAGTTGTTGTTCTGTCTAATGTCAGTGACCTCAAACAGAATGTGCAGGAAAATAACAAATGAAGGGAGTACAGAAGTGGCTTTTTTAGGATCAATATCCTTATAGCAAAAGGTGTACTGATGATGAAAAACAAAAGACTTGTCAAAAGTAATAGAAATAACTGTATCTGACCTACATAATGGGATGCTTTTTAAAAAATGGTAACTGTAGATCACACAGGCTGTTTCAGGTAGATCTACACTTTTCCTTTCATAATTATGAGGAATCAGACAACTAGACAGTAATATTCAAATGCAGAAATCTAATACAGGGAAAAAGAATCACCTTAGTGTGAGTGCTTCATGTAGTGGAACACCTGAGTTTCCTTTTTGGCCTTTTATTGTTTTTTTTTGTTTTGTTTTGTTCTTTTGATTTTTCTCTGGGACCAAAAGAAAGAGATTTTTGAATCTTCACATGTCAGCCCAGCTACTTTAAATTAAGAATGACTGTAAACAAAGATGTTCACAACTACCATGACTATGAAAAAAATTAGTCTTTGTTATTGGATTGTGATCCACACTTTGGCAGTAAGTGATGTGATCTCGATCCTGTACCCTTACTACTGGTAGTTTAATTTTAATTTAAAATACAAAGGCAGCCTAGGATCTCCAGGTCTGCCACTCCCAATTGTGAGATGTTATATTAGATGCTAAACAATATGTTTGATCCATAGCATTCTTTGTCTTTCCTTAAATAGAAGTCTTCATTCCTTGTGCCAGTAGCAGAAGGAGCTGTGGAATTTCTCCTACCAACAGCTGCATCATAAACTCCTATCTCCTGGTATTCAAAGTCACTACCAACATTCAGGCCTACAGGAAGAAAATATTGTAGGTAATATTGACTACCTGTTGCTATACCTACTGGTATTGACTAGAATCTATTGAACACAGATGGTATCAAATAAATAATTCCATTATTATTTAAAAAAAAACAACAGGCTGAAAATTATTGATTACAAAAGTTATGACTGTCGAGGAATCTGTCACATAAATCCTCAGATTAATGAAGATCTGATATTATTATTTTCTCCAAATCTCACAGGTCTGTCTTCTTCCTGAGCCTCAATTCTAAGTGAATTAATATAGGCTATATTATATATTTTCAGACAGCATTCCAGTACATGGAAATTAATTATTCTGGAGTATGATAAGGACTAAAAGCAAGTAACTAATCTTTTAAGACCAAAATTCAAACATCTTAAAATCTTTTATCTCCTCAAATTTCTTAGAGCTACTTTTTTAAAATTAAATCAATTTATATATGACTATGTAAACACATAAGTTTGGGGAGGAGGACCGATGAGACACTTGATAATATACAAAATGCAGTAAAATAATTTTTTTTAAAATAGAATTATAGATCATTTCAGTTGGAAAAGTCCTGTAAGATCATTACAATCATAATCATAATGTTGCCCCTGCCATGTTCACCAATTTTTTATTGCCTTCAATGGTAATATCATTGTATTAAATAATGCATAATACCTATGTTATTCTTCATATAATGATAAGAAGGTGCTACTTAAATTCATTACAACGTGCTCTTACCTGTTCTAAAAAAAAAAACTAAAACCTTTGGACTTCCTTTAAATAATCAAGTTGTTTATAATGTTTTATAGCTAATAATTAAAGGAAACTTGATGTACAGAGAGGTCATACAAGGCTATTTATGTAAGTGTCATGTGAATTGTGTTGATGTGATGTGTGTTTATCAAAACATTAATAATTTTGTAGAACCTGAACTATCATGTATGTACTTTTTTGCACTTCTGAGAGTAGATGCCATAATGGAATTGATTTGGAGTACAGAAAAAAACAAACAAACAAAATAAAAAGGGAGCCATTCTTCTGGTTTTGGTTAAAAAGTTTTAAATTATGATATTTAGAAATCTTTCAAAAAGAAAACCATTAAAAAACCCCAAGTGTTAATGAAAGAGGAAATTTAATGAACATTAGAGAAAGAACATTTTTGCCTGCATACATATCAGGATTTGTTTTTCTGGCAGGTCAAAAAAGGAAAAATAGAAACCTCCGTTTAAATGTAGAAGATAATTTATATTGATTTTGAAATTGTACTTTTAATAAAATTGAAAGAAAAAGTGGATATAAATGTGTCTGGGATTTTCATGTATCATAAAAGCTTCCCCAGATCTGAATGCCCATGCAAAATCTGTCATTCAAATATTAACAAAAATTATACCTTTGTTCAAGTTTACTAGACAGAATGAACAGAAAGCATGAGATACATATAATTTGAATGTAGTGTTGGTTGATGTTGGTGAAGAAGGATAAGTTTTTGATATAGCAGAACAAAATTATTTATATTCGGATATTGCTCAAGCAAATTCGGGAGACGAATAATGTGACATTGGTCTTGGCAAAGGAGGATCTGGTCTCTTCTGCCCTTCAATTCCATTTAAAATTCAAATTAAAAAGTAAAGTCTTTATTAATGTCTAATTAAAATATTAAAAATACTAAATTAAATTCTGACAGTCAAAATTTTTACAGAAATGACTGTCAAAGATTTCTTACTGGCTTTATTTCTGTGTTGTTTAATTTTGCTATTGGAAGTTTTCCAATCAAAGCAGATAAACCCAAGTATAGAGTAAAACACAGAAGACTCAAGACAAGAAGCAAAGTTATAGAAATTTTTTTCTGCATGACTAAAAAGAAATATGAACAAATAAGAGTCCAAGATCATTGGCTGGCTTGCTTGCTTAGAGATGGGGCACAGTACTAGATTGTAATATATAAAGAATTACATTATTTGATGGCCAAATTACAGTCTGGCCTGAAAGTAAATGCTTCAATATTTTAAATCATGAACTGAGTTTTAGGTTAAGACAAATTAGAAACCCACATAGATGTTCTGATGAGACATTGTGAATTCTGGACTAGAAACTAATGACAATGTTAGAAGTAAATTGAAAGTGATGAAACTATGTAAGTGTATCAATTGCTTGCGTTTTAAAAATGAATTTAACATGATTTACACAGAAGAAGAAAAAGAAAATAAAAGAGCTTTTTCAGTTCTCGAGTTGAAAAAGTCAAAAAACCTGAAAACAAGAACAAACATGTGAGAATAAATCCTGCATCATTTTATTATGCTGATTAATGCTGGAATCATTTATAGTCACCATTATAATCAAGCAAAGATGAAATTTCAGTGAGTCAAAAAAACAGAAGTTTGGCAGATATTAACGATTCAGAAAAACTTTTCTTTTTTTTTTTTAAATATTTTGTTCTTCTACCAGACTGTCTGAAAAATCTGAGTTTAATATTGACTCATGAATGGCAAAAGCAATTCGGAGCTGATTTTCAAGTAATGTTTCAGTGCCACTTCCCCCACATAGGAGACTTACTACCTGTTCAAAGAATGTGAAGAGGGGAAAAGAGTTGAGGTTTCCATAGTAACCTTTAGTAGTTCAAAGTAAAATTGCATAAAATGAAATCATTATCACTCAGCAACTAAAGAAGACAGCTCAGCTGATGAAGATGCCAAGTTGTAAATGACTACCTGTGAGTAACGGGTTTTTTTCCTACCTTTAGTATTACTATGCTTTTTATGGAAAAAAAAAAACAGAAAAATGTAACAACCCAAAAGACAGAATCTATGCTTCTATCATGGTTAACAATTCTGGAAACTGATTTTTAATTCAGAAACAATGTGACTTAGAATACATGGTATCCATGGTAACCCAGGAGTTCCTAAAGATCACTCTGTTCATTTATCGGGAATATGAGCAGATTGTTTGTCTCCCGGTAGACTGCAAAATGTCCTGTTACTATATGACTTGAAAACAAACTCAAAATGGCTAATAGAGCTTTCATTTCCCTTGCACTGCAGTAAAGAAAGATAGATCTTTATTCACACCAGATAATAGTAGTATAAAATAAATTGAAAAAAAATTTTTAGTAATTTATTCCTGAAAACCTCCTAAAAGAGGCTGATGCATTGAGCAAAAAATACCTTCTCAGAATCAATAGAAGAAAGCAAATCCTTAAAAAGAAACAGTCTTTTTGAGGCTTTTTTTCTTCCCTCTCACAAAATGACTGAAACTATACAACCACTTCAATGCTGTTGATCCCTAAGGGGATTTATCAGTTACTTACTACGAGTGACATGTAGCAGAACATTTATTTATTAAGTTATTTCTTTATAGACATAATCTGATACAAGGAAACATAATTTAAGTATGTGGTAGAGGAGGGATTTGCTGCTTTGGTCTCTTTGGTTTTTTTTTTTTTTTATTTGTTTGTTTTTTTCTGAATATATATTTATTGATAATGAAAAAAAGAATTTTGTGTATCTTATATTTCAGGCTCCTATTAGTAAATTACCCTTATTCAATTTACTGTGCCTTCACAAAGACAGAGCTCTTTAGTCACTGGAAACCTAGGAAAACATATAACTAGTACCCAATTGCTAACCCCCTTTGGGCTACTCAGTAAATAATTTGAAACAAAACAATACCAAGAAGACAAAGAATTAGAGACAACAGATGAATTTGGTATTGTTAGACTGATTCTGCTGTAGTCTCTACTGGAATAGGAACTGGTGTGCACCCTGTTTCTGAGGAAAATATGGAGAGTTCCCTGTCCCTATTCCATGGTCGGGATGAAGAGAGGTACACAAGGACTGTGGACACATGTGCATGTTTATAACTTCCAGCACAGTATGGTTAGGATTTCTAAGAACCCTGATAGTAAAATACATAAGAGATTTTCAGTGCATTTTTCTTCTGTTATGGTATTTGAAGTAAATTTTAGTCATTATACTTGAAGAGGAAATTTCATTTTTTAGAAATCCTGCTTAGATAGAAATGGGTTTTGACTGATGATTGGGCAGTATTACTAACGACCTGTGTTAGGATGTGTCTTCAGACAAACGTGGTCTCGACCTTTGCTAACCAAATTGTCCCCAGGGTGGAAGTCAGGGCATTATATAAATCTGATGCTACATCCAACCTAACAGAATGGGGCTCCAAACTTCTCCAAGCTCTTGTGCTCCACTGCATTGCAGTAGCAGTGTGCCCACCATGCTCAGTGCCTCAGTCATGCAATGACTTGACATGACTGGATGGAAACTGAAGCTGAAAGCTTAAAAATAATATTTTTGATGTTTTGCATAAAATTCCCATAGAATTACTTTTGTAACAGTGCATAGTTTGAGAGTGGAAAGATGAAAGAAAGATGTCTTTGAATGACATACACTGGTTTTGGACTGTTATCCTCCTATACACATATAAGTTGCTTTATTTTGTGTGTGAATTCAACAGAAGAGTAAAACAAAAATAAAGGACTTGCAATTCTGAAAAAAAAATTAAGCTTTTCTTCCTCTCAGTCCTGGATCCTTGATGGTTTAAAACCATCTGTTTTTTCTTATTCGATTTCCAATGATTCTCCCATTATAATTCACTAAGGACTAGTCAAACTTCCACTTTTGTTGAATTGTGCTACTTAAAACACATTTTTGCTTTATAACATTCTCAAAGATCTCAAAAAAAATTTCACAATATATCATAATAAATTTCAGAAAAAAGAACAAGAGATCCTTTCAAAAATATTTGAAAGAAACGTAATTTATTTCTTCTGAAAAGAAATTCAAGTGCCACTTTGTAACAATTTCTAATAAATTTTCTAAAGAAAGCCTAAGTGCAGTTGAAGTAATTGGATACAACTAATCATTTAACTTAGTCAATATTTTGTATAAGAACTTTTAGAGAAATAATATTAAAGAATATTAAAGATGTTCAGCTTAGGCTTATTCACCAGCAGAAATAAATTTATAGAAAAGCAATGTAAAATGACAAGTGAAATTGTATATTGCTGCAGAAGATCATTCAAGATTGAAAAGTTTGTTTCACAAATAATTTGCATAAAGGCTTTATAACAAAGGAAAAGCTGAAGAAAAATTATAAGCCATCCATTCAGTACATTAACATTTGTTCCTGCTACTAAATCTTTAATGTCTCCTCTTATATGGATTTGGCTACTGAGTTGCTCTTTTCAAATACAGCTCTACAAAATTTTGTCTCAGACACACCGGTATCCAGTCCTTGCTCCTTATCACTGAGCACTGATTGCCCTGTGTTCCTATGCATTTATTATCTTATAACTTTCCTCTCTCAAAATTAGCAGTCAGCATGATTCTTTTTCCATGGTTACTGCTCCTTCTTTCTTACAAATTTGTCTGTTCCCGTTACCTTTCTGAGAAGAACATGAACTTCATTCTTTCCATAAACTCTTCAAGGTCTGTCTTTTCACTAGTGTCTTTCATTGTCTTGACACAACTCAGATGAAAAATAAAATATCATTTCTTGCAATAACATATAAAGAACATAGCTAACACAGCTAGCTGACCTTATTCCTTAATTTAAGTGTTTGATTTATGGGTAATTTGTCTCAACATTTACTTACATGGCACTTCTAGTGCAACTAATAACCACAGGAGTGGAAACAAATTGTAAATTGTAACCTGGAATAATTTCTGCAAATGATGTCTCATGCACACTGAAAACAAGGTTAATCTCACCCATCTCTACATGTACATATGTAAGACAATGAGGTTTGGCTTCCTTGAAATAAAAGGAGAGTGAGGCTCACAAAGGCGTAATTCAACTAATGATTTTAGATTTCCTTTAGATGGCCACATGTGCTTAGAACAGGTGAATAATAATAATAATAATTCAGATATAAACATATAAGACTTGATTCCTTTGCCTGCACTTAAACACCTAGTGTCCCTTGAGATGTCTTGGGCTATTCTGCATGGATGTAACATAATCTACTTGAAAGGTCTGGCTCTTTATGCATCCCCTGTATTGTCTTATAAAGATGTTTCTTATGCCTTAAGAACTCTCAGATGATCACAACTGATTTGAAGTTCAGGATGTATACGTTTCAATACCGTGTGGGGGGGAAAAATTTAGTTATCTAAACATCTAAACATAAGCACTGAATCTTACAGCTACTAAAGCTTACAGTAACAGGCCTGGCTTCCAGTTGCTGCTCCAGAAAAGCATAGGTCTTCCATAAATCCTTTAGAATATCTTCCAGCAGCTATCTTTAAGTCTTCTTAAATAATTAGATACCTCTGTATAGAAAACTGAAGAGATCTTTAGATGGGGAAGCTGCCATTATATCTAACAGAGAACTAATTTAATTCTGTTGCCTAAATGGAGCTGATATGCAATGTCTGATATCTGTCAGGTTATTCTATCCTATTTCCACTTGTTACCTTGGAATAGCACAAATCTCCCTTCTGTTCCACATAGTGCCCAACAGCCTCATGCATGTCTCTCCTATGTCAGTATAACACAATTATGTAATTACCTAAAATTTCACCCCAGACCAATATGTTCAGTGTTGTCAAAGGTGTTACTCAAATCAAATGGGGCTTCCAGTTATCAAGAGGTGGGCATCCATACATTCCCTAGGATATCCAGGAATACTACCAAATGTAGACCTGCACTGTTTTGGCCCAGCTACTGGAAGCCAGACCTTGCAGCAAGAAAAATAACTCCAAGTATATGAAGTTTTGGCAACTGAGTAGGTAACTTATGGTGCTCTGTATAAATGTGACCAGAGGTGCCCCTGAGGGTGTTGCCTAATTCTCCACTGACTGTCATAGGTGCATAAATGCCCCTTTCACAGGACTACATCCTCATTTAGAACTTTTAATCTGGAGCTGCTTTCTTATTTGATCAGATAATTTGCTGATTAGACTATAATCATGAAGTACATTTTAAAATAAGAATTATAGCTATCAGTTCTGAAATTAGACTGCCATACTGTGATCAATAAACTAAGTCACAGAAAGAATATCAGAACTGCAGTCTTTAAATTGACCTTAGTGGGGAAAATATTCAGTCTGATTTTAAGTATAGCAAAACTTAGAACACATGCTGGAGGAATGGCATAAAGATACTTTTTTCCCTTAAACTCTCATTTTTCTCTCTTTAAAAAACAAAATTTTAATCCTTTTCTAACAATTTAAAATTTCCTATAGTTAACCATAGAGAATAGTATGTAAGTTTATTAGTGTTAGAATGATATTAAAGTGATAACTGAGTGGTTATTGAAGAGGATGTACTGATACTAATTCAATCAATAGTATGATTTTGAGGGTACAAAGAGTAGAAGCTTTACTAGAACTTTAGGCTACACATGTATTTTGAATGTAAACTTTACCTTTTCCTCTTTAACACTCCCATGCAACACTGGCTTCTTCTTTTTTTTTTTTGACATTTAAATACAGAGAATAATTTAAAGCGTATCAATAGCATCTAAGAGAACATGCTGCTCCTGAAATAAATTGAATTATAAAAGTATTGTCTTTTCTCTGCTTTCGTTTTATTAATGATTCAGCAGGTATCTCCAGGATCACTCTGTAAGTTCCAGTTTAACAGAGCAGCATGCTTATTGTTATATTTTGTGTAAACAGGCCCTTTTTGTTTCTTAAGTCTATAAAAGAACTGTGAGTGATTGCAGATGTGAAAAAAAAAAAGAAAGAATACTTGCTTTTTAGAATGTTTTCAGAGTTGAATTCATGGTAAGTTATTCAGATTCTCCAGGTTTCATTAAGTACAAAAGTACAAAAAAGAAAAATATTATTGTACTGTTTTTACAGCATAGTGCTGTTTTTCCTTCACTCATATATGTATTCTGTGTATTCAGATGTTGACACTAAGAGTACAGCTTGGTGAATCTGTTTTGATTTCACTTCCCACCTATCTGACAAGCATTCACGTCAGACAAGAATTCAAGCTGCATGAAACTTCTTTGCTCCTTCTGTGAGCTCCGAAGCTAGATTTAGGTATGGGTAAACAAGCAAACACACAAAGCAGGAAATTATGGAAATTTGTTATTTTCTTATATAATAACGTGCTCTTTATGTAATAAAATATGAGCAAAATGGATCATTTTGCAACTGCATTCTTGAAAATGCAATAAAAAATATTGCATGATATCTTATTTTTAAACCCATATACATGCCATGCATGTTAGCATGTTGTTTGCACAGTGTCTGAAAGTTCAAGAGAGATGAATTCAGATAGATGAGGGAAAGTTAGAAACTTTTGATTCAACCTGAAAAGTTAGTCTTGCCACAAATTGCAGTACAGGATGGCAGATCCCTGGGGATGCAGCCCCAGCATGACCAGCAGAGCCATGGGGATTGGGACAGACTGACAGGCCAAGACATGGGTTCATGGACATCTCAGTGTGTTCTGTAATGCCAACAGAACCGCAGTACTGGACTTATCTGAACTGTCCACTCTGAACACTTTCCATCTGAAAGTGCTTGTTCCTTTCAAACCAATCCTGAAGACTCGTGCTATCTCTTTAATCTTTTAATATGTGTGTTTGCCAGTATTTTTAACTTGGATGTGCTAGTTCTTGACCAGCTCTTGCCAGTGTTTGTCCAAAGCAAGACTGGCAATAATTCTTTCTCTTCCATTAGCTTGTCATTCTAGTTGGCATTACCACACAAACACTACTGGTGACAGCTAAGCACCTTCCTTGGCAATTCCCTCTGCCCTTTTTTCCTCTCCAGTCATAGGACTCTGTCTGGCCTTGTCATTAAGGTGCAGACCTTTCATAGCAGCAGGAGAAGTCAAGGAAATGGCTTCACAGCAGAAACATTCATGATACAAACAACATTAAAGCTTTCTCCCAGTTCCAACCGGAC
>VZRX01000859.1:0-18871 GCA_013398075.1 Notiomystis cincta
CCCAAAACTCTGCATTTCCAGGATTCTTTTGCCTTCTCCCAGCTGGGCACCTCCCCTTCCCCTCTGCTCTCAGCCTGTTCCCAGAGAAGGTCGTTTTCCCTGGAATTCCTCTGCCGGAGCACGGCACAACCAGCAGCGATTTTCACATCAATTTGCAGGACATCTCGATTACTTCATGTCCGTTTTCCACTCCTCTGCATTCATTACTTAAAGTGTGTCCTTAAAACGGAATTTTCACCTCCTGAAACTCCCGTTTCCCGGTTCTGGAATGCAAAATCTCCTCCTCAGCCGCTCGAGCTGCTCGTTCCCATCCTGTTCCTCACTCCCACAAAGAACTTTTCCAAGCTGAGGGATCTAAAGCCGTTTTCCCTCGCAGGGGTGGTTCATAAATGTGGTTTTTTTTCAGGTGTTAAGAGGACCTTTAAACCCAGAACATCTCTGGATTTCCCAGCCATGACTGCAGCCACATGAGGAAGCTGGATAAATTAAGCCCAATTTTTTTTTTAATTCTGGCCAATTTTCTCAGCTTTTGCAGCCCTTCCACAGCATTTCTGCTGCTCAGCCATCAGAGGAGTAAAATTCCAGCTGGTGACCTCTGAAAGGAGAGGAAATCTGAAAATGAAAAAGCTCTTTTCCACATCCACTTCCCAGCAGTGCAAACACCACCGAGGGGAATGAAGTCACTCCCAATTTCTCTGTGAGGGGTGGAAATTTAAACCTTGATTTTTACATGTGGAAGCAGAAAGAAATCAGCATTTTCCCATGCCAGGTGCTGTTAAAAACTGAAATAAAGCCCAGAAGCCTCTGGAGAATTCTCCATCTCTTGATGCTTTTAGTGCAGATTCTGGGAATTTTCAGCATCCCAGGCTATGGGGGCTGGGGAGGAGCATTAAATATGTGAAAAATGCAAAGTTTTACTGAGGAGAGCAGATGTTTTAACATCCCCAATGCTGCACTCGAGGCTGCCAAGTCCGTTTGTTTCAGGCCACAGAATTGAGAAATGCTCAAAGGAGAGAGGGAAGTGAAAACACGGTGGGGTTGTGGTGCCAGCTCATATGGGGGTTCTGCCATAAAAAACAAGCCACAAACCCTTCCACAGCCCCAGAACAATGGAGTTTGTTGGCAAACTGTGCTTCAGGAGGGATGGGAGGTTTGAGAGCAATCCCAGCGTGCTGTGTCACCAAATCGATCCCAGCAAATGCTCCGTCCCCTGTCCCTCGGCTCTGCAGTCCATAACTCGTTTATTTTCAGGCACTTGCTTGCAGGGGGCACAAATAAACCCCCAATGTTTGCAGAGCTGAGCAGAGAATTTACCTTAAATCCTCCTGCCAGGGTCGCTCCTGGCCAGGACCTGGGCTCAGAGAGCAAATATTGACCTGGAAGTGAGGGGCTGCAGGAGGGACAGGAGATATTTATTTACCCCCGTGCCTTCTCTTGCTGAATTTCCAAGGAAAGGTGTGGGATAAATAAATATTTCCAGCGAGCCAGGAAGGAAGAGCAGGATGTGAAGGGGCTGCAGAGGCAGCAAACCTCAGGTTTGGCTCTAATTGGCTCCGGGCTGTCAGACTGTACAAACTTTCTGTTGACCTTGGGAAGGGTGAGGAATGCCCTCGGGGCTGGTCCATCTGTGCCTCCTTTTGGAAGCTGTGCCCTCCACAGGGAGCCCGTTCCCAGCTGGGCTCGGCTCTGCTCAGCCCAGGAGAGCTCAAATTTCTGGAAGGAAATCTCCGTGGAATGGTTGGACCTGACAGGGCCTCCACACCCCCCTCCAGCACTCAGGGGTGTCAGAAAACATCCGTGGCAATGCTGCATTTACTAAGGAAAGGTGAGCACACCGAGATTCTTCCCTTTTCCCAACCCTTTTCCACCAACTTCCCTTTTTCCAGCCTTTACAACTGCCCGGGCTCTGCGAGGGTGGCTGTCAGCGCTCAGCTCATCACTGCCCGTGTCTGTGTCACTCACGTGCAGCCACAGCCCCGCTGGGAGCAGGCAAGGCCAGGAGCTACCCCTGCATTTATTTCTTTATTCCATGGATTCCACGCTTCCCCGCCGTGTTTCCCCCTGGCGCGGAGCGCTGGGCACGTGGCGCTCCGAACTCCAGAATTCCGAGTGTCAGAGCTGTCAGGATGATGAACAGGAGGGATTTGAAAAGAAAACGGGAGGTGGTTAAGACCTGCTCTTGGAATGTGATTTATGGAGGTGTTTTATGACGGGTTTGAGGCAAAACCAGCACCCATTCAGAAATCTGAAACGAGGGCCAAGCACATTGATTTTTGCTTCAAGACTCGGTCCTTTCGTTCTGCAGAGTTGGGTAAAGTCAGTGAGAAATGATGTGGAATATTGGATCTCTTAAAGATAAGGGACATCAGGGGGAGACCCCAGCCCCAGCCATTCCTCATCAGCCTGTTCCTGGTGAAACAGCAAATAATTCATGGCACTGAGGGATAATTTATAGCCAGGTTCAGGAGGGTGGGTTTAATGAAACCCCTCAAGAGCATCATTGCCCGAGGATTGACTCTCAGGGCTTTTGTTTCCTTTATAAATTTCCGACCCTGGAACTGCCTCCATCCAGTGCAGGGTGGAACTGCCACAGCCTGGCTGGAGACATCCAGGTGTCCCTGGATGCAGGAACATTCCTAATATGAACATTTTCTGCTTCGTTTCACTCCCAGGGGCTCCTGAGGTGGCGTTTTCACCTGGTGGGAGGCGCAGGGCAGCAGCAGCGAGGAGCCCGGGGCTGTCTGCAAACTCTGCTCCCAGCCGGGAGCTCCGCAGAACACGATGGAACGGCCCGGGAGGTTCTCCCGCTTTGCATTTTGTTAAGCACTAGAAGAGGATGAATGAGAGGAAGAGCCCTCCTAAAAGCCCGGGGGGCTCGGGGAAATGATCCGCTGCAATTGTCGAGAGCAGCTGGGGAAACATTTCCCATCCGCGCTCCTTCTCCAGCTTTTGTCCCCGCGCCCCGCTCGGCGGGGGCTTGTGGTTATTTGTGTTCCAGCAAGCGGGGCCAATTTACCGATTTCAAACCGCTCTTTAATGCAGCATTTGAGAGGAGTCTCCAGGCGATTTAAGGGGTTATTTATTCCGAACCAGAGGTCAGCTGCGCTCGGTAAGAGAAGGAGTCAGTGCAGAGCAAGGGTGGCGGAGGATTGTGTCCTCGAGTCACAGAGGATGAAGAACGGGGATTTTTGCTGCTGTCGAGACCCAAAACTCGTCGTGTTTGAGTGAGCCCCCCCAGTTCCCGCTCGAGCTTCCTCCCTGTGCAGCCCCAGGTGTTGCGACCGCCGCTCTCCCCTCCCCGTCACTTCCCGGCCTCTCCGACCGCTGATTCTCCCTGAGTTCTGCCCTCCCTCCCCTCTCCCTCCTCCTGCCCCTCCCCAGCCCGTCATGTCCGCATCAGGAGAGCAATCGGAGAGGGGTCTCTGAGCTGCCCGTCAGCCACATCTGGAGATCAGCTCTGCTGCTGCACGTGGGAAGGATGATTCCTGCGAGGGAGTGCTGCTGAGCAGAGTAACTCTATCCAGCTGCCGAATACGACAGGGATCTTTCAAAACAAATAACAAATAAATATTAAGCCGCCAAACCTTACTGGACCACTCGGGTAGCAGGGGAGAACAAGGCTCAGAATAAAAAGATTTTTTCTTAACAGATGGAAGCAAAAAAAGCTCGCAGGAATTTTCAGGGATCAGAGCTGAAGCACCAGTGCGTTCCTAAGGCACCTCCTGGTAAAAGGCAGGTGGAAATTAATATGCATTTTACCCACAATTAGAGCTTAGGGTCGTTACGGGGTGCAGATGGATACCACAGCATCAGGAACCCCCAGCTGCTCCTGAGTGCACAAGCTCCGGGAGTGCCCCTGCCCCGCCCTGCTCGCAGGAGGCAGCTCCGCAATTCCCACACGTTTCAGGGTTGTTCTCTTCCCGGGGCCGCTTCAGTCTGGGCAAACACCTTCGGAGGAGCGGCGGATCCATGGCCCAGAGAGCCCTCGCAGAGGCGAACTCACAGAGCAGCACTGCCCCTTCCCAGCGAGCTTCCCGCAGCGCAGCGCTCCCCAAGGTCTTTGTGGCGCCTCCACCTCCCTCCTGTGCCGCAAACTCTGGCTTTATCCGCTCCTGCAGAGAGGCTCCGGGCGTGCAGGCAGCCAAGCTGCCAGATGTCCACGAGAGAAGGATGGAAAAGGAACAAGTGTTTGATCCTTCAAGTGGATAAAATGGCCCTTCCTGCACTGAGAAAAAGCAACAAGGCACAGGACAAAAGCAGGGCTGAGGGATGGGCAGAGCGAAGCACTGCAATCTTTCTTTGGTCAGTAAACAAACCTGGAGAGAATGGGTTTGCTGTGTGTTGACAACATTCTGGCAGTTCATTAATCCCGGCGAAATCTCTCCAAAGCTACTGATGCATGGATTCCATTTTCAAATTTCTCATTAGTTCCTCTTTATGGATTAAATGCTGATGTTCACGAGTGAATGCACACAGCTTCAGCTGATGGATGTAATTGGGTTGTAATGGATTTTAGCTGCTGTTCCTCCTGATCTGGCCAATTTGAAATGCAGTATCAATGTATTCTGCCCATCTCTCTGTAGGGAATGAGAAATTGAAACCTACAAGATGAGATTTATCAACTTCCATAAAGTTCTCTCCAACCATCATAAAACTGTTAAACTCCTCATTATCATTCCAGCACAGTGATTTCCCCAACTCTGGTCGGGCAGTCAAAATATTAAAGTGCATTTGAAATAAGTAGAGTTGATCCCTCAATATTCTGCATGTCCTCAACATTGATTTAGGTGCTGTAAATATCCCCAACCCTGGATGACACGAGCAGAGCCAAAAGAAAAGCTCAACATCAGGAACACAAAGGGCTGTGAAAGGATTTAAAGGTTGCAGAACCTGCCTCCAATTTTTAATAGCTCTGTGTCTCAATAGATAAACGGGTGAGTGATTTGCTATCACTGCGGGGCCAGTGTGTAAAATGCAGCTTTGCTCATCCCCCCCTCAGCTTTTTATGGATTGAACCCGGCCCTGGGCAAGCAGGGGGATGGGGAATGCTGAGGGAATTCCCCTGAGAGAACGTGGAACACCAAGGGCACGGGCAGGTTCGAGCTCTGAAGTGCAGGGGTTTTACAAACCCGAGGAAATTCCTGTTTGGAGGCGGGGAGGAGCTGGGTGGGGCTCCCTGGGACAGCTGCGAGGAGCCCCCAGCTGCCCAGAGGATTCAGGCACTGATCCCACGGATTGGATTCCCTGGGAAGCCCACGAGACTGAAGAACTCATCCTGATACGGTTCCTCTAAAGGCTGAGGGGGCAAAATTTCTCAACCCAGATGCAGATTTCACCTTCCAGGAGCCCCAGGGCTGAGTGCAGGTGGGAGAACAGCCACAGAGCACAGGGGACTGCAGCCCCACGCTGGGGGCAGAGCAGCTCGGGAACACTTTCCAAAGGCTGCCCGGGCTGAAAATCTCATTACTGCCCCAAATCCTGAGCTCTGCACTCGCAGCCAGGGCCGAGCAGCATTTGCAGGTCCTTAAATCCGGCATTAGCAGCAAACCCGGGGGCGGGATCAAGCGTGGCCCCGACCCCAACCAAACTGGCCCCGTTTTACTGACTCCAAGTGGCTCTGCGTGAGGCAGCTGAGCTCGTTCAGCTTCCCAGCCTGCCAGCTCTTCCCCATCAGCTGCTGCCATCCCCGGATCCATCCTGCCCGCATCCCTCGCCCTCCCTCCCAGATTCCAGGCCAGATCCAGAGATGGCTGTGAGTGAAAACCTAATTATTGACTGCAGCGATGCTTTGAGCAGGGCTGGATTTGACCTGCTCTGTCCATCAGCAGCCACAGAATCCCAGACTAATTACAACAGCCCAGTAAAACAGATGAGAAATTTCCCAGTTTTACTGCTGTTATTATTAGACTCCTCATTCCCATCCTGTGAGGTGCTTAAAGACTGGAATAACAACTAAATGGGACAACTTGGAATGAATACTTGCTCTCCCTGCCAGCTCGTCTGTCCCCTCCTCACACAGAACTGGTAAAGCTCTGCTTGGTTAAAACAAACTTCCAGCTGATTAAAACGTTAACAAGACCCTCCATAAACCCCTCAGAAGTGTGGTCTAACCCAAAGCTCAGCTCTAAAGCAGAGCCTTACCTGCCTGGTCCATGGGAACCACCTGAAGGCAGAGGTTCTCCCAAATTCTGGCCTTGGCCAAGAGATTTCAGTAAAATAAATTACTTGAAACCAGCTCAATGGAAAAGTCAGGAGTTACATCAGAAATGAGCTCTGAGCATCTTCACCAGCATTCCCAGTAATTCCCATCACTATGAGAAGTTCCTTTACTGGGCTGACTGAGCCTTGAAGGGAGCTCCTCACTGTGTTTCAGCACCTCACCCCTTCCTGGCTGCTCCTCATTTATCGTCACTGATTCTCTCCCAAAAGCTCCTGCACACCTTTAATGAGATGATTGCAGCCCTTCCACGGATGATCCATAAATCCTCGTTTGTTTCCTTGACGAGCATTCGATCTGGGCTCGCTAATTGCAGAAATTAGCGAAATTAGCAGCGCCACAGGGAGAGGCTAAAGCAGGGTTTTGTTAAGCCAGGTTCGATTTGATCTGCAGCGCTGGGGATGTGGTGGATGGAAATTCCCTCAGAAGAGCCATGGGAATATTCCTGTCACAGGGACACAGGGGATGAATCCCATGGGAATCACGCTGGCCTGCCCAGAGCTCCCCCAGTCTAGGGAAATGGGGGTGCTTTGTCTTCAACACTTTTGAATCAGGATCTCAAACCCTTTTATTGCCCTAACACACAAATCTTAATATTCCCACCTCGGATTTGTCAAAATGCTTCAGTTTCCACCCAGTTGTTTTTAGGAGTGCAGAGAGCTCAGAAACCCCAAATCCAACAGATTCTGTGCTTGTTCTTGCCCTCAATTCAGGAACATTTAAGAGTAGGAACAACACAGTTACCGGCATTGTTTTTAATTCCTCATGAAGCACATCCCAAGTGAGGTCTTGGGGCACTTTGGCAAAGAGGCATCAAAAGAGGAAGAGGAATTTCAGGCCAAGTTCAGAGGAGAAAACGGCTCCCAGAAGCTTGAGACTCTCCCTGAAGCATTCAAAGGGTCTGAGAAGAAGGGAAGGGGGTGTGGGGTGGGAGGTGGCAATTCCTGCACTCACAGAGTGCAGCTGTGCTCCTTCCATGCCACGGGATATAATTAACCACGGAGCAAAGAGAGCTTCCTCCCCTTTCCCTTCCTCTTTTGTCGTTTTAATTAAATTATCTCTCGGTCTCGGCACCACTGCCATTATTCCACACACTGTGTGTTCATTAGCAATGCACTTACACTTCTCATATCTTGATTTATCAGCCCTTCCCCTCATTTCCATACTCGGGATTAATGCACTGAGCCCGGCAGAGGAGGCAGCATCGACAACCCCACGTGGAGCACACACAAATACCTGCGTGCAGCACCTGTGCCTGAGTCCCAGGCACCTTCCTCAGGTGTCCAAAGCCTTTTCTGGGGAGTAATGGACTCCTGGGAGTGACTCAGTGCTGTGGCTGGTTCTCCAAAGCTGCTTTTAACAGCAAATGCAGCACGGACACAGCCCAGGAGTTAATGCAACAAAAAGGCCTTTAAAATTCCCATCAGGTCCCCGACACAGGTACAGAAATAACTCCTCATTCCTGCAAGGAGAGCAGCTCATGGAGCAGAACTGATGTTTCCCTGAACTGCAGGGAAGTTGAAGGTTCAGGAGCAGGGTTTCATCAGGACAGGGTTGGAGGGGATTTTCCCTTCCAGGGGTTGATCACACGCCTGGGACAGGGGGACCACACCAGAACCTTCTGACACCACGAGATTTCCAACCCTCCAGAGGGGAATCCAGACACTCCAAGGTCTCACCCCACTTTTAGAGGTGTTGGATGTCTCCATTCAGCCGCAGGTTTGGCTACACGTTTGGAGGGTCCCTGCAGCAGAAACCTCCCCGAGCAGGTTGGGAGCTCGGCAGGCCAAGCCCCCCGGGCTCTGCTCTCCAAACGCAGCCAGGTTTCCATGGAGAGCCTGCCAAGGAGCGATCCCTGCTGGATGAACATCTGGGAGGAAAATGGGGGTGATGTGGAGCTCTCCAAACCCTCCTCGGAGAGGCCAACAGGGCTGGGCAGCCCTGGGGTGACAGAGCAGGGAAAACACGATGAGGACGAGCTGCAGCCACCCTGCAGCAGCGGGATCTGTGTGAGGGCACAAAAGCCAGCTGGGAACAGCAATCCCGGAGTGATGTGCGCTCCCTGCCCGCTGCTGGAGGGAACGGGGAGTGCCTGTGACCGCCGGGGCGAGAGGGGCTCGGTGCAGCAGCAGCGGCTGCAGATGAAGCGGCGCGGGAGCGACACGGACACGGCGGGGAGCGGGTGGAGATGGAAGCAGGTCAAGCACCGCTCTGCGGGCTTGGCAGTGACACCCTGGCCTGCCCCAAACAGGAGCCGTCTGTTATTCTTCTGCTCGAGCCCATTAAACACAGCGGCGGCTGCGGCAGAGCCATTTGTGTTAAAATCAAAGCGATGCTTCCGCTGCTGAGCGCCGGGTTGGCTCTACAAGGTTGTTAATTATGCATCCAAATTGGCAGAGATAATGGCACTCACCTGGCTGGGAGAGGAGGGGGAGCCCGGGGAGGGGATCACGCTGGGGCTGTCCCTGTGAAACAGAGGAGCAGCACTGGGAACTGCTGGGCTCTGCCCCACAGGGTGCTGGGAAGCCAATTAGGGGATGCAATTAGCAGATGGAATCAGCGTCTGTGGGTGTTAAACACAGACAGCAAAGGGGAATGGGCACGGGTGGCAGGGGGGAAAACCCTGAGGGTCCGACTCAAAACCAGTGCCCACCAGGGAGCTCTGGGGGAATAAAATTTCTCCTTCAGACACTGATAGAGGATGGCCAAGGATCCTTTAAAATACCCAAAAATGGACACAAATCAGGCTATGAGTGGCACCCAGTGCCCTTTCCATGGACAGAACCTGACACCCCAAAGGACACGAGACTGGGAAAATCGCTTCTGAAAAGAGATCCAGGATTCCAACATCTCCAAATCAAGCAGAATTCAAAACACCACATCTGTTTCTTTGTCTTCATATTCTTCATAATCTTCTTCTTTGTCTTCTTTGTTGTCTTCTTCTTCTTCTTCATATTCTTCTTCATCATCTTCTTTGTCTTTGTTGTCTTCTTTGTCTTCTTTGTTGTCTTCTTCTTCATATTCTTCATCATCTTCTTTTTGGTCTTCTTTGTTGTCGTCGTCTTCTTCATATTCTTCATCATCTTCTTCTTTGTCTTCTTTGTTGTCTTCTTCTTCTTCTTCTTCTTCTTCTTCTTCTTCTTCTTCTTCTTCTTCTTCTTCCTCTTCCTTTTCCTCTTCTTCTTCCTCTTCATATTATTGTAATTGTTATTATTTCTTCACTACCTCTAGACCAAGGGCCTCTTTCCAGCGATGCTTAATTCATTTGCAGTCCCAAGTATTTATCACCGGAGGTATTGATTTATTTCTAAGCAGAGTTAACACCTTTCTGGGCAGAGATGCTGAAACGAGAGGGATAAATCAATTGAGAGTGTTTTGTCCTGCATGTCATAAAGCAGATTTGCATTCCCCCAGTCCCAGGGTGGGTTTGTCCACGTGGATTGCTCTTTTCATTAGCCTGCCATCAAAGCCAGACAAACCAGCTGATTGTTTTCCCCCCACGCTTAAAATAACTGTTGATAGAAATGTTAATTCCGAGCCTATTGTCTTTGCTAATTAGCATATTAAAGGAAGTCAGCTAGAGGAAAATATCAATTTATTAGGAATAATGAGCCTTACCTCTCCCACAGAGTTAAATATTTCAGGATTAAAGCATCTAAGTGGCTGAATGTCCTGAAATATCTGAGTTCCCAAGGGAAAACCATGGGAGGTTCAGTATCAGAACCCTCTGTGGGCAGGAATTGTGTATTTTGCTTACGAAGTCCTTGGCACGACACCCTAAACCAAACGCCCTAAAAATGGAGCGATTCCAACTCTCTGGAAACCCCCAGGGCTGAGCAGCTCTTCCTGCAGGAGCTGAATCCTGGGAATTCACAAACTCCCCCCCCCTCCTTTTCCTGGCTCCTGCTCCTCCTGCCCCAGCACAGCCAGAATTCAGAAATCGAATGAACCCCAACCTCTCCCTCCACAGGACCCCTTTTCCTTTGCCCCCCCTGCACCACAAACAGGTGGAAATGAAAGCTGGAAGAACTCTGGCTCGGTGACAACAAAGCTTTTATCAGTGCAGGTTTAAACACTGCCCAAGACACTCACGAGGCAGTTTTAGTTAAAAGGTGATGATTCAGTCGAGTGATTCAGATTCCAGAGTGAGCTCACTGGAGCCTGGCAGGATTCACGGGGTCTCCATAAAACTGCAGGCATCGAATCTCTGAGCTTCTCCCAAGCCCTCTGGGCTCCCTCCCTCTGCACCAGGAGCCGTCTCAAATACCCAAAACAGTGTAAATACCAGGAAAGTGTAAATACCAGAAAAATGTAAATATGGGATGCTGTCACTCTTGGAGAAAGGAAAAGGAAAACACTCGAGGAATTAATGAATTTACCTCCATGTGAGCAAAATGAAAAGCTGACATCCCCTCAGCTCCTGTTGTCTCGTGTGACAGAGGCAGATGGGCTGGTGGGGAGAAGGGTTTTTAGAGAGAGGAGAGAAAAATGCAGACAACAAAATGTCAGGAGAGGATGGGGGAAGAGAAAGACAAACTCGTGTGGAATGGAATCTTTTCTCAGCAGATGAGGAGCTGCAACTTGGAGATCTCGGTGTAATTTTGGGTGAATGAAATTCAGGTGAATTCAGGAGGTCCCTCCAAATTCAGCTGCTGTGTTTTTGGGGGCCGTGGTAGAGCAGAGTTTCCTGATGGAGCCCCCCACTACTGAGGAAGGGGAAAAAACTCAATTATGCCGTTGGGACACAGCAAAAAATTAAACTAAATTCACTCTGAGTGTGTTTATTCGGGCCTAAATAAACAACTTTGCCCTTCCACAACCACTCCCAGACATTGAGAGACAAATCTTGAGGAACTCTGCAGTTTCTCAGGGTCTGACTTCTGGAGAACATAAATTGATTCCAAATAACATCTAAGGGATGAATTAATTTGACAATAACTTTCTTTCAAGTCTAATAAAGGCTGAATGAATCACTGAAGGATGAGTTCATGAGGAGGGGAGCATTGGCTGATGATTTCATTAATCCTGCCTAAAAAAACATGGACCACAATGAAAGAGACAGCTTGCTTCAAAAACTGTTATTTTTATCTACATAAAACCCCCTTTCTGGCTTTTTTTCTTTTTTCCCATTTGTGCTTTTACCTTGTTAAGAAGCAAATTGCAGAGAGAATTCCTGGCACCAATTTGAGGCCATTTCAGACCCACTGGGGCCCATTCAGAGCTGGGCTGCAAATGGAAGGGGCCAAACCCAGCCGAGGGCCCCACGCTGATTTCTGCTGCTCCAAATCCATTTTGCTGCAAAAACTTCTGCGGAAATCAAGCACCATTTGCAAGGTTTAGCTCCAAGGCGTGGCCACAAACGGGGCTGCTTTCGCCGGAGTTTGTTGCAGGATTTATTTGGCTTTCATGCGAAGCAGCAGAAAGGTTAAAGAGGAGCCGGGATCTCTTCACACACCGATTTTTCTCGGAATCTCTGCCCTCTCTCGCCGTGGCTTGGAGGGAGCAGCGTCCCGAGTGTGTGAAACCTGCTTTACTCCCACTAATTAGAGGCACTAATGAACCCAAACACGGCGAAAGGTCCGAAACTGCTGCCTGCAGTTTGTATCCCGGAGACTGGAGAGCGCTAATTGCAGAATTAGGGGAAGGTTAAAGCGCTCTGGATGTCACCTGATGCCACAACCCCCCCTCGCTGGTCACCAGCTCCAGGCTGGCGGAATTCCCGACCCCGCTGATGCCTGGAGAGGCTGCCCTGGAGCAGAGGCTGGACAGAGGTAGAGGATAAATTGGGATTTTTTGGAGCCTTCCCAGGGACTCCTTGGGCAGTGCAGGAGTCTCACAGAGACCACACCCAGGATGAACGATGGGAACACGTTTGTTTGGGCCATTTGCATATCAGAGGTTAATTAATTGTCCAATTACAGCTTCAGGGACTGGAGTCCCATCCCCTGAGTTTCCCTCCGAACATTTCTGGGGCCTGTGAAAAGCAAGGTGCCCTTGGGTTTCAGGCTGGAGAGAAATTGTTTTGTCTGAATAAAGCAGGAGATCAGGAGCTGCCAGGCTGTGGAGTTTCAGAGTTTTACACTAAAGCAGTGCTGATCTAAAAAATATAAGAGTTAAAACCTAAGGCATCACCAAAACTGCAGCCCCTTCCCTGCACAGGTGGGTGAATTCCACCTGGATCCAGAGCTCTGAGCCAAAATCCCAGCTGCAAAAACAACTTTTCCCACCCAAATTCGGGCACACCTTGGTGTCAGAGGAACAGAACTAATGGGGCCGATTTCCCAGCACTCCATGGCAGAAATTTAATTCACCATTTGGTTTCATTCTGCCTAACACACCCTGATGTTCCAACAATTAACTTCTACGGCAACATGAGGAAAATCTGATTTATCTGTTTACTTCCATCTTCAGCTGTTTAATTATCCCCCTGTCCTCTGCTCTGCGACCTCTGCGTGGCCAAAACCACTCAGACAGTTCAGGGACAAATTCTTATCTCTGCAGCCTGCCAAGACCTGGGAGATC
The DNA here is from genome assembly GCA_013398075.1 of Notiomystis cincta. Taxonomy (NCBI): domain Eukaryota; kingdom Metazoa; phylum Chordata; class Aves; order Passeriformes; family Notiomystidae; genus Notiomystis; species Notiomystis cincta. The sequence goes on from VZRX01000859.1 coordinate 12,740, forward strand.
CAGGGCCTGGACACAGCAATTTCCCCTCATTATTTGTCCCTGTTTTCCAGAGTGGCATCTCCTGCTGATTCCAGGGACCTGGGAGCACCAAGGGAGGAGGTGAGCAGGGCTTGGAACCTCTCCCTGACCAACACGATCTGGAACCACAGCTCTTCCCACCAGCAGAATTTTCATCCCTCCAGAGGCACAATTTCCTTTCAGGTTTTCCAGTCTGTGATTTGTGCAAACAAGCTGGAGAGTTTTATTCATTTCCCTTTTGCTGTGAATTCTCTGTGCACCCACCAGGAATTCACATGAATTTTCCACTTGAGACTCCAGGGACTGAATTTTGGGCCAAATCCTCCCCTCCTTGTCCCATCCTCCTGCCACAGCCAGAGGTGCAGCAGCTGCACATTCTTGGAACCCAGTTTTGGGGAAGAATCTGTTTAGAGCTCATCCCTGCCCTCCTCCCTTCCCACTGCCTTAGAAACCGCTCTTCCCCACAGCAAATATAGTTGGAAACCTCATCATTAATTCTATTTAGGCCCAATATGTCACAAAGGCAGCAAGGCAGGGCCATTTTCCTCTCTGCTGGGGCACAAAACATGGATTAACTATTCCAACCAGAGCCGGGGATGATTTATTAATTCAATTTCGGAGCGTGCGACTGTCAGATGAGATAAGTTTGGTATAAAAAGAGGCTCTCTGAGGACTCTTTTCCTCTTTTAAAGCAGCTGACTGACACCTCACAGTCTGCACAGCTGCAGCCACCCAGCCCGGTGTCACATCCCGGTGACGGTGTTTGGGTGGGAGGAGGGAGGGCACCGCTGCCAGGGATGCTCCAACCCACCTGGATTTTAGGATTATCCAGAGCCAGACCAGGAGCTCGAGGGGTTGGGGTCACTTTGTCCCACCCCCAGCACAAACAGGGCCACTTGCCCAAGATGATGTCCGGGATTTTGGGGTTAATGCCCCCCCAGCTCTCAGGGCAGCCCCTTCCCAAAGGGAATTATCTGCTGCTCTGCCCTGCCAGGGAATGGTGAAAATGCCTCGTCTGAAGAGCTCTGGGCTGGTTCAGAAGCTCCCAACGGGTGGGGCACAGCATTTAAGAAGGGTTTTAGAGGGCTGTGGTGTCCTTCCACTGGCAACCAAGCACCCCCCCGCACCTAATTTGCATCTCTTCAGCTGATCCCATTAATTTCTGCCCCCCTTGCTTTGCCAGATGAAGGAACTCTTCCCGGTGTTCCCTCACTCCACATTTTCAGGTCTGAGAAACAACACCAAGAGAAATAAAACCCATTGTAAAGGACAGAAAGACCCAGAGCCAAACAAACGCTGCCTCTCCTTTGCAGTGAGAGCTGGGAACTGCTGCTCGGGGGCCGGGGTGGAGCTCAGTTCTGTAATTACACCACGTTCATCATCCCCAGCCCGTTCGCGGCCCCTCGGGCCGTGTTTTACAGCCCCAGCCCTCGCCCCGCGCTGGAACGGCCGTAGATTCTCGCTGCAGACGACAAGGTCAGAGCTCTCCTCGGGCTCTGGCTCCAGCCAGCCCGACACTCCCCGGGACTGCAGCCGGAGAAGGCAGCAGAGCCTGCGGGAGATGGATCACTGCAGCTCCGGGAGCAGGGCAGGTAAAAAGGAGCCTCTGCCAGGTGTCTGAGCCACTGATTTACCATTCCCGACCTCCTGGGCAGCTGAAAAATGAGGTCTATAGGGCAGGGGGGCAACAGGAAGAGGAGTTTGCTTTTCCCTGGGTTTTCAGGAGCCTCCTCAGAGGGGGCAGTTGTGGGTTGGGATGGGGTTATCCAGGCCAAATTCCTTGTGGGGTTGCCCTTCAGCTCCCTAAACCAGCCAAAAGGGGATGGGGGAAGAACTGAGCTGTGCAAACCACGAAATAAAGCTGAGCTTTACTGGCCTGCAACACCAGTCTGTAAAAGCAGAGCTGCCCTGCTGCAAACTGGGCCCCTGCTATATCTGGGGGAGGCAGAAACTCCTCAGATCCTTCAACAACTCTCCCCGGAGCTCTCCTGTCCAAGGATTTATTCTGCCTCCAAAGATAAGCCTTGCCACAGTTGGTTTGTGGGTTTTTTTCTTTATTATTTCCTATAATTCAGAGTGGTTCCAGTAATCAGGACAGAGCCCTTCCCACCCCGCAGATGAGAGCTGGATAATTAAATGGATGTTCCCAATACCACACTATTTATGCCGCTTTCTGTAGGGTGAATTAATGCTGCACCTCCACAGATCCTGCCCTGAACAAAGGAAATCGATTTGTATCTGGTTCTGTTGTCCATGGATCAGAGTTTCTCCCTGAATTCCACAATATCCCGCGGGGCTGCTCTGCCCCAGAAAACAAACCTGCCCTGGGGCCGCTCGTTCCCGCTTTGCAGAAGCTCCGGTGAGTGCAGAGGTTTCCCGGCACCTCGGGAGGGTGAGGAAGCAGCCACGCCCCGGCAGGAGCACCACAGGGAGGGATGGATGGATGGATGGATGGATGGATGGATGGATGGATGGATGGATGGATGGATGGATGGATGGATGGATGGATGGATGGATGGATGGATGGATGGATGGATGGATGGATGGATGGATGGATGGATGGATGGATGGATGGATGGATGGAGGAGGGATGGATGGATGGATGGAGGGATGGATGGATGGATGGATGGATGGATGGATGGATGGATGGATGGATGGATGGATAAAGGATGGATGGATGGATGGATAAAGGATGGATGGATGGATGGATGGATGGATGGATGGATGGATGGATGGATGGATGGATAAAGGATGGATGGATGGATGGATAAAGGATGGATGGATGGATGGATAAAGGATGGATGGATGGATAAAGGATGGATGGATGGATAAAGGATGGATGGGTGGATGGGGCTGAGCGCAGCTCGCTTTCCCCAAAAAACTTCCTTATTCAGGCTCAGGGCTGGAGCTGAGCTGCCCTGGGGGCTCCTCTCCCTCTGCACACCCCCACAGCCGCTGAGCCCCCCGTGGGGGTGCAGGCAGCACCACACCCGGGGCTCATTCTGCAGGGCTGCTGATCCCCAAAAACCCCTCCCCTCGCCGTGTCCTTTCCTCCCGACCCCGGGGAGGAGCCCCTCGACCCACGCCGGCTTCCGAGCCCAAAGCTGCTGCGGGATTTCGGTGGCGAGGGGATAAATCGTGCCTCGGGTCCCTCCAGGTGCAGCCCCATCGCAGGGGCACCGCTCGGGGCCGGAGATCCCGCGCTGGAAACGCCCCCGGGCCACCCAAGGTCACCTCATCCGAGGGGGCTGGGACCCTCCAGCCTCTACGGCAGGAGAGAGGGAAAGGGAGAAAGGCACAGGAATTGGAGTAATTTGTTTTGTTCTCACATTTATTCCCCAGGAATCAAAATACAGCGAGCCAAGGATCAGGAGTGCCAAACTGTGAGAAGTTGTGAAAGACGGGCTAATTATAGGCAGCATTTAACAGATGGGAGAGCTGAGACCAGGACAGGCCACGAGGAGAAACAGGGCTCTGTGACAAGCAGGGAAAACTTGGACCCGTGCTTTTGTCAATCTTCCTCCTCGTTCAGTTTTAAAGGCACAGTTAATTCGTGTTCTCAAGTTTTCCCTCTGCAAGCAGAAGTGATTTATTCTAAAAACAACGGGAAGACAGCGAGCGGGAGAAGGCTGAATTATCTCGTGTTCAGCTGCTCCAGCAAATCCCTGGATATGGTGCTTTGCTCTGGGAGCTCAGGGGCCAGGCTGCTTCGAGCCCGAAGGAAATTCACCTTCCAAAACACTAACGATGAAAAGCTGGAGCCTCGCTCAAATGAAAAATTTCCCGAAAAGTTCCCGCAGTTGTTTTCTGCACGAGTCTGTCCAAAATTCCCACACCACTGCTCAGCCTTGCTGGTTATTTCAAGAGCCTCAAAGGACAAGTCTCCAGCAGCTGGGATATAAAAGTTCCTGTGAGAACAGACCTCAAACCCTCTTTCACCAAAAAAATCCTTCAGGATGGGCACCCGGGGTGCCTCCTTTGCCCAAAAATCTTCCTTATTCCAGCATACAGCGCTCAACCTTGCTCTCCCCGTTGAGCCCTTGGATCTCAGGCTTTTAAAATCCAATTTGAATCTCGGGCTTTTAAGACCTGGTTTGACTGTGCGGTTTTTGAGGCCGGTCTGAGACCCAGGGCCGCGCACGGAGCTGTGCCACACCCAGCCCATCGCCCCGCTGAGCTCCGCTCCCTCGGGGCTGCGCTCCGAAAGGGAACCCGGCGACTTTCCAGGCTAATTGCTTCCCAAATTCCGCCCCTGTTCGCGCTCGTTAGAGCCCCTCTAGGGAGGAATTCGCTCGAATAACTGCTGCTCTTTGGGTACTGCATTCAGGAGAGTGCTGAAGAGTCCCCAGGCGCTTTTGTCACCCAGCTGTTGCTGTTCCATAAAAATTCACCTCCCTGGCAGCCTCTTGTCACTCCTTGTCCTCTCAGGCTGCAGAATGACCCATTTTCAGCTCTGTGTTTGCTTCTTTTCACAGCAAAACTCCCTCCCAACCCATTCCCTCTTACACTTGACACATTCAGGGATCCGCGGCTTGGCATTTTTTGGAATTCCAGAACGGATGCAGAGCAGGAAAATCGATGCTATTTTGGGAGGGGGGGAAAGCGCTTCGGATTAAAATACCCTGATTATTTATCAGTGCTGAGACTCCAGGCTGCAGAGACCATCAGCAGCAGTGCCCTGGGAACCAGTTCCTGCTCTGTTCCTGTCAAACCTGCAGACTGAGTGGGATCCACGGTAATTAAAGCTCCACTTACAGCCCAAACCCACAGCTTGTGGCAGAGAATTCCGTACGAGGCCGAGCCCAGCGAGGCCGGGCCCTTTCAGCTAAAAAATCAGCTGCAACGAAAGGAAAAAAATAAAAATCGATGTTTCCTCAGAGTGGAGAACAGCTTGAAACCAGACAGACACGTTGGAAGGAGCAAAGAAATTTTTTGACCCCCCTCAAAATGTATTTACACAAATCTGTGTTTCTTCCAGCGACCTCTGGCTGCTTGGGGAGAATTGATTGATTTTCCAGTCTCCTGCCCCGCTGCTGTTAATTTGACAGGCCGGCTCTGCTCGGCTGAGAAATTGTGTCTGACCACTTTCCCTGTGCTGTTTTTAGGCTGATAAACTCCAAAATTCCCAGATCAGCTCCCCCCGCTGCTCCAGCCGGGTTTTATTGCAGCACAGGGGCATTTTAAGTGGAGACCTGGTGTTTTAAGGCTTCTGTTTGCACACATTAATTGGGATTAGCCTCACATTTATTCTCCTTATGGCTCAAAGGCCTTATTTAAGGAACACTTGTCAAGTTCTTCTGGAAAACCAGCTAAGCTGGGAATTGAATTGCTTGCAGTTTTTACCCAGAAAAAAGCTTACATTTGGAAGCTTTGCGAGAAAATAAAAGTATTTTCCCTCTCCCCGCTCTCCACTGTGGGGAATGAAGCTTGTGAAGGGCAAAGGAACCAGGAAGCCAAAGCTGCCACAAGCACAAAGGTTGCACAACAGTTTTTCCAGTGGCCAAATCTTAACCAGATCCATTCAAATGCAGGGAATCTGGAGCACAGGGAATTCCTAACGAAGCTAGGATAACTCAGTGGTTCCAATGTGCTTTCATCATTTCACAGGCCCCGTACAAGCCAGGAAAAAAAACATTTAATTTGCTTTTTTCGGCCCCCCCAGCTCTGTCAGGTGCTCCCTGGGTCCTGCTCTGCAGCACCAGGTTATTTTTACCCCCCGTGTGTGACCTGGACGTGACAATCCCACATCTGCAGAGCCCAAATCACACACACACACACCCAGCCCTTTATCCTGGCAGGTGGAGCCGGTTCTGCAGGGAAAGGACAATTCCCAGCTGGGCCAGCAGCGCAGTTTCCTTCACAGGGATCCCACTCTGAGCTGGGACACAGCAGAGCCCCCGGCTGGGACACCAAACTCACCTGTCCCACGTTCCTGCCCTTCCCTGCGCTCCGAGAAACCTCCTGAGGCTCAGCAGGGCCCTCGGCGGGGCTGCAGGAGGGAGCCTTGGTGCTGTGTCCAGCTCAGCTGGTGAGGGCAGGCTGACCCCTGCTCTGAGCCCTGCTCTGAGCCCTGCTCAGGCTGAGCCCTGCTCTGAGCCCAGCTCTGAGCCCTGC
>VZRX01000863.1:0-42784 GCA_013398075.1 Notiomystis cincta
CCCTTCCCTCCCCTTCCCTTCCCCCAGAACATTCTTTCAGCTTCAAGATCATTTTATTTGTTTCTCTCTCACAAATACCATCAAACCCCTTGAAAACGTTTACAGTCACATACAGAGTCACATACAATAAGAAATCCTTGTTGCCACAGCAATTCTCCTGAATTCTGTCCCTGCCACCACCAGTACAGGCTCTGCCATTAACAAGAGCATAACTCACCTGTGCTGCATTTTATGGCCAAGAGCCAAAGCCACTGCATTGCCTACATTCTGTTTGGGAAAAGAATTCAATTAAAATGGATTCATGACAAACTAGACTGTGACCTTTAGTTTTGACTTGGGCTGCCTTTTGTTTGTTTGTGAGGCCCAGTAATTGTTTACACACAATATAAATTGAATCTGTGGCATGTGAAATCCAGGCTCTGCAGCCTCTGTAGGTAACCTGGGGTTATAGGTTAAAAAACATTGACATCATGACAAATTGCTGTAATTTGAGGAATAATCTGAAATCCTGCTGGGACACAATTGAGTCTGTGAGCCTAGTTGTTAATGATAATAAAAGCTGACACAGTAAAAATGATAAAATTAAAGAGAATACCCAGTAATATAAGTACCTCCAACATCTGACATTGACGATCCAGTTAAGGGGGCCAGTAAAAACATCACTGGTCAGTAACTTAATACTCCATTTCCAGTTACAGAACTCTCCTCTCATTTGTGGAAATGCTTTTGCCTTTTCTGCTTATGAGCAACCTGTTTTTCATAATTTTCAGAACATGCAGTTTTCATAATGTCGTCAGTAATTCAAGATCATAATTCCACTTTCTGATTAGTGTCTCTATGTACTAGTAGATAAAACCTGTATTTTTCATATAGTACACCCCTGATACCTTTCTCTGTGTCTGACATATCATAAACCAGCTGGCAACATAAAATATAAATTGGCTAGCTACAAGAACAGATGAATCATTAATTACTTATTCTGTACCAAAATAAGAGAGACCAATTTTACAGTATCAAATGGCAAGTGTAGCTGCTAATTAAAATTATATTTCAAAAAAATCCCTAAACTCAATAAGCATTATTTGAGATTGTATTGAAAACAATCTTTAAATGTCATCTAGTACCACATATATATATATATATTGTTGGTTTAAAATATTAGCATTTCTCAGAATTTGAAACATCAGTACTGAATTTTGCTCTGGCTTTGATTCTTTATTTTTATTCTCCAGGAATACTTAGATATTATGGATTAGTCCATTTCATTATAAGTGTCTTAAGATCTTTATTTTCTCATACTGAATTGTACCTTTCACAGGCCTCACACTGCAGATTATTATTCTCAGCTTCACAGGATAAGGGAATAATGTCTTCTCACAAATACAAGACATAAGCTACATGCTGCTAATGTGAAAAAAAGTCACAAAAATCTCAAAACTAAAGCTAACCAGTTTCTGACATCTCTTCCTTCGGAAAATATGGCCAACCAGGAGTCAAGAATTTTCCATCATAAACTGGCTGTATGATGAAGAAAATAAAAAGGAATACAACAATGGACAAGGTAGACTGCAAAAACCTGAGAAACCACTTGATTGTTTTAGAAGTGCAAGAAGACTGATCCATTCTTTGGACTGGATGCTGTGATAAAGTCTAAAACACCACCACCACTGACACTTGGCTGGCTTCCAAACCTCTTCCAGCTTAATCCCTAAAATAAACACTCAAACCTGAAGACTGAAAGGTTAAAAAAATGCTATGTCTTTATTCATAATTAGCAGCCAACTGCTACACTGTGTTATAATGCAGAAAATGAATGCAATTGATCTGTCTTTTAATGGCAAACTGCATTTACAATTATTTCCAGGGTCTTTTTACATCACTGAAAGCTGTGCATAAGGATCCAAAGCTGCACAGGCAGCCCATAATCTTCATGCAGTGGATTCTGAAGATAACTACTGTTACACAGAATATCCAGTGCCTTTGGCACACTTTTATGTTGCCTCACATAGAAGCGTTCAAAGTTTTACGTTGCTACATATTAAAACATTCTGAAATTGCTACATTTTGTAAGCTGTTTATCTTTTTCTCATATTATCTCATTTCTCATAAGATCTTGTATTTCCTCTACTCCTCTCCAAATCCAGCAGTTTCTTGCTGACACCTGCCAAAGAGAGCACCAGGGACAGGCCAATCAATTTTCCTCTTAGTAGGATTTTCTTTTGTTGAGGTGGGAGCCTTATCAAAGGCAACAGCTCTCAAGAGCCCATCTACAGAATTAAAAGGGAAATACTGCCTGGCCGAAAATAATGTGCAAATTAGGTGTTCATTCAGGGCACACAATTTAACCACTTCACAAGTGATAAGGAAAACCAGCATGAAACCCTTCACTGGTGTGAAGCACATCGAAGCAACAGTTCTAAGACCACTTATTCAAAAGCCAAGGGTCCCTAGGACAGGTTGACTGATTTGGTCATTTCTGCACCCAAAGTGCTGCCACTGGTCTCTGTGTTGCCTGGTAGGCTTCTGTCAAGTTCTGCAGACAGAAGAGGTCTCCAGATCAAACAGTTTAAAAGTTACAAGTTCAAATTTTGAAGTAATATTCAAAGAGGAGTGTTTCCTGTCTAACAAAACTTTCAGAAAAACTTCTACATTTAAATGTTGCAAACATTTGAACTGTAATCGAACACATAAGTATGAGAACTGACACTGTTCTAAACATTCTTGTCTACGGGAAATAGCCCTAATTATTTGGTTTGTCCAAAAAGAATTTTTTAAAATTTGCTTTAATTTTTGGTAAGAAGAAAATATTCCAAATATAAATATATTTTCAAACTGTACTATAGCAAAGCAACTGTAATTATACAAAGGTGATGAGTGCTTTATCCTATTTTTTACACCACATTTTTTATCCAGGCTTTTATCCTTTCTTGATCACAACAAAGCAGCACAATCACAAACAAATCAAGGCTCCACACCATAGACTGATCCCTTTACTGATTTCACAAGGACCTTCACCAAATTCACAAAGGCTCCCTCTTGAAGCAGGCTGATTTTATAGGAACTTTTGCATGGTTTGTGCAAGAGTGGAGCCCTTCTCGCTTTGTCCCTGTACAAATGAGCATCCACTTTGGCACACTTGGTACTAACCCCACATTTCTAAAATTCAAGTGTTTTTCTGAGCCCATGCCCAGCCCTAGAAGAGAACATGGAATAAAACTACAAAAGTTGCATAGCTTCTTATTTTGACAGTATCACTTTGAAAATTCTTATAGACCATAAAGTGTCAAATTTGCAATTTTACTCCCTGTAAAAACAGCAAACAAAACCTACATTAAACTCTGAAACACAAACTATGCACAATTCAACTATGCTACAAATGCTAAAGGAGAATATCTGGTACATAAATGAAAGAACTTTTTCCAAGATCTTTTTTGTTTAAGAAAAGACTGGAAGTGGAACTTAGTGCCATGGTTGACAAAGTAGTGTTAGGTCATTGTCTGGACTCAATCTGAAAGGTCTTTTCTAACCTGGTTAATTCTGTAATTCTTTGACTCTTTTAGGCACTGAATCATAATTTATGATGAAAGACAGAAAATAAATTCTAGTAGAGTTGCACTGTATTTCTACAGAGACTTACAGGGACAAGTCTTAAAAACAACATTAAAAATAGACAACACAAGCATGTAATAAAAGGTCTCATAAGTATCTTTATCTATTTGCCATGGAGACATTAAGCTATCTAAAGAAGCAGCGGAACAGATGCTCTCAAATTGTGTCTTCCCAGCTTTCAAATATATTTCCAGATATAGTGATTACAGAAATATCTATATCGAAAAAATAAATATATTTTAGAGCTTTGTTAAAAATTGCAGAAGGAACAGCTGAATGTATCTAGTAGTTTTCAAAGACAATTTAAAATGAACAATGGGAACATGACTCTTTCTTAGTAAGAGTACTTAGGTATCTAGTGTTCATTGTAAAGATGAAGATAAATTTAGATTTTATAAGTAACTCAGTAACACATTTGAACAGGGATTTAGAGTTCCCCCTGGGAACTTCAAGAATGAAAAAGAGCAGAGCAAACCATGACATGGCTGCACAGCTATAAAATGTTAACAGCTAAACAAAAGAAGTAGAGTTATTTTCCCTTCTTAAAGCAAGCACCATAGTTTAGGAAAGTCATTGCCTCTAGGTTTCACAGTGAGTTTAAGGACTCATAGCCTTGGGAGCAGCCTCTGCAGTTATTAATCTTAGTAAAACACTTTGCATGAAGACATTTTAAAGGGCAAAAGATACAGAATTTAGTATTAAATAAAGATAAAACATAAATTAATATTGCAAGGACAGATAGGACACTGACCTTACTCATGCTATTTTTATAGCATCTTTAATTAACTTAGTATATTTAGAACACACTGTTTTATCTGTAAAACACTTGTTTCAAATCAGCTACACTTTTGGAAGATTATGGAGAAATTCATTTGAACAGAACCATCAATATTAAACATTATATGGAATTTTATTTGAAGCAGCATTTAAGCTAGGTATATAAAACTGCACATTATATAACTGGACATATTGTAGAAAAATCTGAGTATTTACTACATGCACAGATTTGGGAGCTGGCTTTCATGTCACATCAACTAAATTGCAGCTATAGTAATATTACTTGGAAATGTTGTCTTAGGGGGAAAGCAGAAAGAACAGATCTTCATTTAACTGTCATGACTAAAAATACTTCCATGAAATTTTTTATTGAAAGTGCAGTTACAGGTGGATTTCTCACTTTCATATCATGTTAGTGAGGCCTTTGCTTCTCATTTTGAAAAACACAGTGAACTTCACATAAACTTTAGTCGGGATTTCAGGACATGACCCATTTTGGAGATGCACCTTGCTTCCTACTGAACATGTGTATTATCTAACATAATACAAATAGGTCAGTGCTTCTGTTCTAGTTCTTTTTGTTACAGCTAAAATCAGTACAGACTAAAATTAATACACACATCAGATAAAGAAAATAGAAGTTATTACCATAGCAATACCCCAGAGATACAATTAGGTCACAAAAATTGGGGGGAAAAGAGCAGAAGCATCACTTAAAATCAATAGGCACTCTGAAAGGATGAGTTTAGCAAAAACAATGATGCATTAAGCCAATAACCACTATACAAAGAAAGGAAAAGGTGTTCAGCAAAGGTTCAAAAATACAAACCCAGTATTACTAAAGCATCAGGTGGTAGGCCAGCAAGCCTTGGACTTTTAAGCAGAAAATCAGTAGCTTATGTTCATAAAATTTCAGTAACAGAAGGGTAAGGGGCTGACAAAATAGTTTATACTTAAATCCACAAGTATAACTCAAATGCCATTTCCTACTGAAGTTATAACATGCTCAATAAGGCACAGAGTGTTTTTCATCCTATTTATGATGCAGCACAAGTCAAAGAACAAAGTTTTGCCACAGTTCTCAGTTTTCTTGTAGTCACAACTGATGGTCTGAAAAAAAAAAATCAAAAATCAACAATTGCAGTTAGAAGCCAGAATTACTGGTGCTGTTATTGGTACCATGTAGAAAGCTAGCACAGGGATGGTGAAAGCCATGGGATGGCCATGGGATATTCCTCATGGAAACAGATTCCTCTGGCTTCTTGTGCTGGCCCATTCCCCCTCCCACCTCCTTCCTCACTCAGCTCTGGACACAAGCCCTGTCTAACCCTCTGCTGCCAATATACCAAACACATCAATTAACATGATAAAACCTCCTTACCTTATAGTTTTATGTGAAAAAATATGCAAAAAGAAGGAAATACCTATACTACCACTTGAATACAGCAGTACATGCCAATTATTTAATATGCACAGTGTAGGTTACATTCTCATTCTAGAGTCATCTTCTGTTTGTGTCTTTCAGAAGATCAGCCCTAAGGGACAAGGGTAAAATATTTGTATGCCAGCAGCAACATTTGTGCACCACCATTCTCTTACATAATGCTGCTTGGTATGACAAAGTTTCCAGCTCTATAAAGGACAATGTCAACAAGATGCAGATTCAGAACCTACTCTTCATTTACAGCAGTTTCTTTTTAAAACAGCTGTTTATGAAAATGAGACTGAATATATTTGAGCATGAAGAAGAGTGAACATTCAACACTTGCAAAAGCAAATATTTTTGGGAACTACAAATAAGAACACAAAATCAGCAGTATGTGCTCAAAGATCCCTATATCTCCGTAACCTGAAAGAAACAGCAATCTCAGGAGGAATATAAAGAACAGGGGCACCATAGAAAAGCATTTCCTGGGCTCCAGCAATTTGTAGGTCAGGGACTACCTCAGAATACAGCTTTTGGATTTCTATCAGTCTCTCCCAGATCTTCCTTCCATGAATGCATCCAATTGTTCTTGAGCATATGAAAACTGTGGATGTCCCTGTGGCAGGAATGTTCCACAAAGTGTTGTGTGTCAGGGCATTTTTAATAGTGGATAGGGATACCTATGAATGAGCAATTATAGCCCAGCTTACATATATTTTAATCAGAAAATAGAAAATCTGGGGTCGCAATTTTTTGAAATGAAATGATTTTAATTAGAGTATATCAGAGTTAAATGTAGTGCTTTTTAAATGCAAGATCAGTTAGGGCCTTTAAGTCTAAATTATTAGCATGTTGCAATTTTTAGTAAGAAATGGCAGCATTTGGAACAGTTGCTGGCTATTAACAAGAACAGCTTGCCTCATACAAAAACATGGTAGCAGCATCCTTCTATCGTGCCTGTGGATCAGAAAGGGAGAGAGTCTAGTGCCCCATTCCAATTAAAGCTGACTGGTTCCCATCCACACTGCTGTGAACAAGCACCTTTCAGATCAGCTCATTTCATGTCCACATTGCACAGCACCTGGCTTGTAACTCCTCTGGGCTATATATGGTGCCTCAAGATGCAGTGACTGCTGTTCTGCTGGGTTTGGTTTGGGTTTTTTCAGTTGAAAGTACTTGAAACTGTGAGAAAGCTGTGTTGCACAACCCCAGAATCAGAGCATGATGCCAAAGGCACATGCATAGAAGTAGGTCAGGTCAGGCCATACAAAGACCTAAGTACTGCTGGGGCAGAGCTCAAGCACAGCCAAACTTGGCACAGTTCACATCCATCCTGCCCAGAGCACATCCTGAATACACTACACCTCTTGTGCCTGAGTCTTCTCTTGAAGGGAGCTACTTCAAAAGGAAGTGCAAGAGCTAAATTATCACATCAAGTGAGCAAAGTGTGGGGTCAAGCCAAGCTGGCACCCTGGAGACACTGTGGCTTTGTCTACACTGCTAAGCTAGACACAGAGTGTGGGGCTGGGTGCTGGCATGCAATTTCTGTGCCATTAAGCTGTTACAACAGCTCCCAGCACAGCTTCTGTCTGTCAGCTAGTGCTCTCTGCAGCATCTGGGAGTGGATCAAGGGCAGCACAGGCCAGGGACCATGCCAGAGGGTAGTTCACATGTATCATGCACCTTTGCTCTGGAGAGGAAAAGAGTTTAGCCATAAAGATGAAAGTTTTAGTGTTTCTTGGCTTTAGAGCCAAAGCAGAAATTCTGGTCCCTTTTATCTACCAGTACAGTCTCTCTTTACCACAGCTCCATCTGCATTCTTAGCTCAGCATGACCTAGGAGCTCAAGGCAAGATCTTACCCCCTCCAAAACCTTCCTTCCTTTCACAGAATAATGTCAGAGCATACACACAAGTTGGTAATAGCTTAGTTAAAAATAAACACAAGACCTTCATTGTCTATACTAGGTTAATGGATAAATTATATGAGGAAAACTCCCCATTATGCTTCAGTATAGAGAGCACTATAAAATTCTGATTTCTCTGGCTTTGAACTCCTGATGCCCTAAGACACCTCTCAAACTCAGAACACGTTTTATTGTACATAAAATAGGCAATAAGTGAAAAACAAGAAGTTAATACCTTTCCTTATACATAGATGGCAGGAAACCCAAGTTGTCAGTAGTTGCAAGGATCTTGTGAACACCAGCCCATTAAAGAAAATGCTGTTCCTAATAGAAAGCAGGTTTGGTTCCCCTGTGACCACAAAGCTGTAGTAAAGGATGGATTCGACACTACTTCCAGTTAATCAAAAATATCCTATCTGCTTTAAACCAGACTGAATCAGTTATCAGTAAATCAGTAAATAAGTAATCTGTAGATATTAAAGGAAGTTTACTTTCCAGGCAAATCCATATAGAAATTGTTTTTAATTAAAAAACACACCAAATATCCTCACTGCTTTTAAATTCATCCCTAACCTCTGGTTGGTCTTTTTGCTGATTTGATTGTTATTATTTTTCTCATTTTGCCATGGTACTGCCCAAAGGCTTGCTCAGATTGATGTTTGAATTTACATTTTCTGAAGCATAAATAACATTAGCATTTACCAAAACAAATCACATTCAAAAGTCATAACAAAAGACATAGAGAAGTAGTGATAAAAATAGACAGACCAAAGAATTAAAATGAAGAGGCTCCAGTATCCTGGAAAAACTCTGCAGTGGATACTAACTGGATCTTGATCAATGCAATGTATCAAAACAATACAGAAAACTTACTGGGTGATTAATCTTTGAAGGTATACCACATTATTAGTGAACTTTCTTCTAATACAGTGGAGAAATATTTCACTTCTTGTTTCAGCACATACGAAAGGCCAACATGAGACCTCTTCCTCCAACAGAGAAATTATGTGCTATTTCAAACCAAATCCTTTAAAACAACCATTAAAGTTTAAAATGTAGGCCAGTAAAACTTCAGAATATAAAAACTTGGTAAAGTTAAAAAACTTTAAAAACTTACTGTCTGTCACCACATTTCATTTTAAATTAATTGTAAAGGTTAAATGAATAAAGGAGGCAGGAAGACAATTTTTTTTTAATGATATCTGCAAAAATTACACCATTTCACTATGGTTGTTTATATACAGATACAACTTTCAGAGATGTTTTTATTTTAACCATTTATCAAAACTGAAGTTCATTAGCAAATACTTCCCAAGATCTCTCCTCTGTACCAGGTACTGTGTAGACATTTACTGTTTACTCTCATTTTTTTTAACCATTTTGGTACTGATCTTTTCAGCAGGAAGACCTGTGGGGAGGTACAAGAGGAAGGAGAGAAATAGCAGAAGAAAGACAGAATCATGAGAAAAAAAAAAGATGATGGAGATGTGAAGGACATGAATTACAATTCCAGAGATAAATAAAATAAATTTGAGAAACACTGCAGCTTTGTTCTAGAAGTGTAAAAGTGTCACAATTGGAATAAAATTAATCACTTCTTCATTTGACTCCTGAAGGCTGAAACTGAAGCTGAGTAAAATTTAAAAATTAGTAACAGCAACAAAGTGTTTCTGCAGAAGCCTCATTTCCTTTAATGCTCCCTGTCTACAAAGAATGCTCACAAAGAACAAAAGCAGGTGAAACACACAGGCTCCTGTTTCAGTTTGTCTGCTGGTGTTGGTAAAATAAATACAGGGTAGGGAACAGCTCTGTTCTCATCAGCCTCGACTCACCATTGGAGAGTCTTGTATGTCAACACACAGGCTGAATAATCTTTTATTTCCAGTCAGTAAGCTCAGCTTTTCAGGTTCAGGCTTGTCTTTAGCAATGTCACTACTTACCCCTCTCCCAGCAGCACCACTCCTTACAGCTGATGTAAATTACTATGCTAATGCTGACAGTAAAAGCAGCAAATGGCTCCTCTCCAAAACAGCAAGAGGGAAGATTATAAACTCATCATTTCTGATGGTCTCATAACATAACTGCCCAGGCATCCTGTGCTCCATCTGGGCTGTGGTTTTCAGTCTGTGATACTCCACCTCACAGCAAGGACTCAGCCTGTCAGGGAGGTGCTAAGTCAGATGAAAACAGACAGACTGACTTCCTACCTGTGCAGGGCACTAAGACTGAAACTGTGTTGGTAATGGTTTTGTGAACTTCTTTGAACACAGACAACTACATCTGAACTAAAAAGATGAAAATTAATGCAATTTCAGTTACTGAAAATGACTTCAGAATATTTAAAAGCTGTATTCCTGGCAAGATTAACCCGAATTACATTAGATTATTTTGTTGTTCTGATTATGTCTCCGTTCAACACTATAGGTAAAGCCAGATCCTGTAATATTAGCTCTCACTGTTTTATATTGCTCCCAGCTTTCAAACATGTGGCACACCAACATTTTTGTTTTAAAAAGACTTTTTGTGACTCAGTACATGTCATGTTGCCTTGGTTAAATTCTTCATACTTCTTTTCAGCTGGCACAGTTGAGACATAGCTGCTGTTTGTTTCATTATACAGGCTGAAGCCTTGCAGTCTGGGCTTTTGTTTTGTAATAACCAAAACAGGAGAATGAGAGGACAGATTTCATTATAAATATTAGAAAAATACTTTAATTTGTGCTTTCAAAGCTAAATAGGCCATAAAAAATAAAGACCCCAGTTAGTCCCCATTTCCTCCAGAACCTTCTAATTAATTTTCCATAATAAAAGGAAGGTTACAGATAGGGTAATTGGCAGAAACTTTACTGCTGAAAGACAGAGTGGTCTATTATGCCCCCAGAAAACACACCTTGCATGACCCCTTATCAAGCAAAAAAAAGAGATGAGATCCATGAACAACCAGTATTTCCTTTTAATTGGAGCTTTCCATGCAATACTTCCTTGCTCATCTTAGTTTTGTGGGTTTATGCTTCTGAAAACATCAAGCTCTCTAATAAGCAATAGAGAAGCTGCTCAGTATTGGCCTGAGCTCTGAATTCAGTGTTTTCAGCCAGGCATTGCAGGTCATTCACAGCAACACTCACGTTTTGTTATGGTTTTTTCCAGAGATTCAAAACTAAACCCTCAGAAAAAATAAAAAGTCTAATTACAGCTGTAAAAATCTTGGGCAAGAGGACTCTGAAAACCAGCTGGACTAGATGTATCTAATATCTGTAATGGATATACACATGGAAGGTGATTCCTAAAAGAGAAGCTTCCTAAAAGGGCCCAAGACACTGGAAAATGTGGCTAACCATGGCTAACTGTTATTTCTTCTGATTCTGTAAAGATCAGTGGAAGAAAGACACAGACTGATGAGTTTCAGAGATTCAGAGATTCATAACCAGGCCCCCAGGTGTCTGGGCCTGACCTCCTGGACACGCCCCACAGTTCCTGAACTGGGCAGGCCGGCAGGTTAATGTGTCCCTTCAGCTTCCAGGGTCTTTACAGTGCTCTTACATTTAACCTTTCTAACAAGTTGCTTTTCCATCACCCAGTTACTCAGAGAAACAAACCATCCATCATTCACTTTCCAATTTCAAAACACTTTTGTTGTTGTTTTGCCATTAAAACTGTCATAGATTAGCTGTGTTTAGACTCATCTCTGTGTCAGCTTAGGCACCCAGTTCTACTGAAGCT
Organism: Notiomystis cincta; assembly: GCA_013398075.1. NCBI lineage: Eukaryota > Metazoa > Chordata > Aves > Passeriformes > Notiomystidae > Notiomystis > Notiomystis cincta. The sequence goes on from VZRX01000863.1 coordinate 11,438, forward strand.
GCTTGATAGACAGTCCCTCATTTTTCATATTTTATGCCCTATCATCACATTTAGTTCCATTTTCCAAAACTAAAACTCTTCCCCATCCACACTGATTTAAAGATTTTATTGGAGGTTTTTTGGCCATTTTAAGGATGATCTTGTCTTGTGGCTGATCTTGTCTTGTTCAGTCAGGCTATTTCTTGAAACCAAGAAAATGTCTGCTAAAATATCATCTCACATTCTTAAAGTTCTATGTCAACTTCTATCACCCAGAAATCATGCAAACAAGTTTATTTTCATATAAATAAATAAATAAATATTCATTTATTTTAAAATATCATTTTGCTGTGTTCATCCTCAAGGCCATGACACTATTAGCTGCTGGCCTTGTATTACAACTTAATTTATTGCCTTGCAAGTAGTTCCAAAAGGCTTTTCACATAGACAGTAAAAAATTATGCAAGCAACTTCAGCAGAAGAATTTATGATCTTTCCCCATCTGTGAGGGAAAAGGTTTCAAGCAGATAAGGGTAATTTGAACATCATCCTATTTGTACAGGTTTTTTAATCTTTGTAACAGTGCAGGCTGAATCTACATATTGCCAAGCAATCAAATAAGTTTACAGGATTGTGTGTTGGTACAAAATATTTACAGAAGTAGGCTGACCCTTGAATTCAAAATCAGGGAAACATCTTTAGATCTCAACCCAAAAGCCAGTCTTGAATTCAAAAACCTATACTGTCTTACACAGGGGAGGTCCTGAAAGGCTTCAAGAGGCCTCTAGGACACTGTTGAGACCTCCATGAGTTAAGGAAAAGCTGGAACACCTGAAGTCTATCCTGCATAATGGTGACTTTTAGCAGTGGTACTTCATAGTGCTTAGACATTCATGTGGCAGACAATTGCCTTGTGTGCTAAGCACCACACAGAAGCAGCTCTGTAAATTCTCCACAAATTTATCCTCTAAACTCATTAGAATGATAGTCCAGTCCAGACCAGTCACTATTGCTGAGTAAAGCTTTTGAATGGAACTCTGTTTTCCCAGTTCTGACAGGGAAACATGCAGTCTCTGTATGCTACAGCCTGGCAGCTCCAACCTGTAGGCAGCCCTAAGAGAAAACTAGTGATTTCCTGGAAAACACAGCCAGATGATAATCATAATAGTAAAACAGACCATGAGAGCTCGAGATTGGTTCCACAGGCCAAACTCAGAGAAGGAAATCAGATAGAAGATCAGATGTATACAGATAAACTGGTCTCCTCTATGCAGAAGATCAGATGGAAGAATATTCTCCTCACAACACAATGCTCTGCAAACAAACAAACTAGTTTAGATACTGCAAGCAGTACAGAGCAGTCTGCTCAAAACAGCACAGCTGAGGAAAAGAAAAACAAACCCAAAGCTGGCTAAAACAGCTCTCCTCTCCAACAGGAGTTGGCTCTCCTTGCACCATGCAGCCAAACCTTTGATGTCCCCATGCTGTTTTACATTTAACAAATCCTTCCCAAAGAAGGGACACAAGCAGCAGCAAATACATTCATGGGTCATCTGCAGTGTTCAGAGGTGGTGTCACCAGCAAGGACTTGGTTTCCTAAATCACAGCATCTTGTCTGAGGAGAGGAACCACTGCTGGAGAGAGGCAGAACCCACCTATCCTGGACCAGAGAGAATATCTGCACACAGGCTCACTAAATCCACTGCTTTGGGGTTGGTTTTTTCTAAGAAATAGAGACCAAGGCTATGAGGCAAGGGAGAAAAACCTTTCACTTCTGTGGGTAGGGATGTCCTACAGACTTCCTGACCAAGTAAGTGGAGGGGTTTTAACCACACAGACATCTGAGAGCGCCACAGAGCACTACGCTGGCAGTGCCAATCGTGGCACCACATTGGTGACCATTTCCTAACACAAACACTGACAGGGCTCACCAGCAGCACTGCTGAGTAAGCTGCCACTCACAAACAGGGATGAACTGGTTGGTGATCCTTGTCCACTGGCCTGGGTTGCAGTGACCTCAAGATGACTGGCTTGAGGACATGGAAAAAGGCTGGAAAGTTAAGCATCAGAGTGAAGAGGGATTTTAGAACTGCAGACTGAGGTTTATTCAAGGAACAGCTGGGTAAAACCCCAGGAGAACAGGCACAGGGAGAGCCTGATTTTTGAGAATACAGGCAAGAGGAAGGCCCTGTTGGAAAGCTAGGAGTTCCGGCAGTATGCCCACTTGGCTTAGGAAGAAGCTTTTTGATGAGCTAAAATTTAAGAAGAAAAAAGGAAGATGAAAACCAGGACAGGCAAAAAAAAAAGAGTACAAAAGCACTGTTCAGAAACTTGGGCACAAAACAAGGGAGACCAGAGCTCACCTGGAGACAGGTCTAGGAAGGAATGTTTCAGGAATGTAGGAAGCCATGAGCTTGACAGCTGTAAAAGGAAGTTCAGAAAACGTGTGGGTGACAGATGGGGGAGAGAACACGGTGACAGACAACAAGAGAAAGACTCAATGTCTTTTTTTGTCCCCATCTTTACACAAAAAGCTTCTGTACATAGCAGCACACTGCATGTGGGAGGCTGGACCATGTAACGTGAACATTCCTTCAAACTACCATTCCTGGGACTAAACCATGGAGTCAAATAACCACAAATACTGAAGAACTTAAGGACAATACAGGATTTATCTTGTAATCACAGTGCACTCCCTGTTTGTCTTATAATGACTCTCCATACTTGAAGCTATATATATCCTTAAAAGAAATATTCTTGGGGGATTTGAAATGTAATTTACTTGTTCCAATTACAGCTGTGTATTGAGTGTGAGCAGGTAATTTTGAAATAGTTTTGAGTTTGTTATTCTCTGCAAATTACAACCAAAGAAACCCAGACTTGTCTTGTCAGTTCAGACAAAACTGAAGAGACATGTTTCCAGAAGATTTTACCACTCATAAGTGCTGATAATTTTATCCTGTTGAACTGCTACTGCCCTATATCAGTACTGTGAAGGACAATTAATCAAGCTAGAGAGAACTGGGGAAACCAGGTGGAAAGCACTGTTCCTTTAATCTGTAGAGGGCATCTTCTACCCTCCCCACCAAAGCATCTGAACCACTCTCCTATAGTGTGTTTCTAGATCCTTTGTCATGTCAGGTGATGTTTGCTCTCTTACTCTCTCCCCTGGATAAGCAATGTTTCAGGAGAAAAGTGTTTTTAACACTTAGGCAATTGTCTGTGACTGTAAGTAAAAACATGTAAGAAAAAACAAGAAAAATGTTTTAAGAATAAAAGGTACTTTTATTGTTTTTAGAGGGAAGAATAATAATAATTTTTCCTCTTTTCTTGTTTTAAGTGAGAAATCATAAAACATTTTCATGCTATGAAAAACATGAGAAGATTACTTAAAATTATCTTTTTAACTCCTCATGGTTGCCAAGATATCACATGTGTAAGAACTTATCTACAATATACTCTTCTCAGCATATATATATATACACAATATACTGTTCTCACCTAAACTGAACCCTGGAAGAGGCCTCATCCCTTCCCCCAAAATAGTCCTGCAACAGTTGTTTCACAGGATCCTGAACAGAATGGTGAGCACCCCAGCTGACAACACTGTTCCTTTAGCTTGACAGTTACTTGCTAAAATTAACCTTTCATACTTAGTTACTTAATCTTCCTACAGTCCAATTATGAAGGCATTTCTTATTGAGCACAGTATTAAACTATAAATATTCATGAAATCATAAGCCTTGTCTATTGAGCATGGTATTGATCTGTTATTCTCCTGATGATCATTTAAATCTATGTAAAGAAAATATAAACTCTCAATTAAACAGTCAAAGTAATTAACAAAACTCCTGTACCTCTTTTATACACTGGAGAACACAGGAGCAAGAAAATAAGTAATAACTGGATTATATTAGGAAAGATTTCTTCACCAAAAGGGTTGTGAAGGACTGGAACAGTCCCAGGGAAGTGGCTGAGTCACCATCCCTAGAGGTATTTAAAAGATGAGTAAATGAGGTGCTTGGACATGGTTTAGTGGTAGACTTGACAGTGTTCATAGTTGGACTCTATGGTCTTAAGCCTCTTTTCTAACCTAAATTATTATTTAATATTCTTTATTTACCTTCAAGGCCAAATATGTATCTGCTATAGCTCCAAATCAAATTCTATAAAGAAGAAACTGTTTTGGAGATGAAACTTATTTTCCAGTTGGATTTAGAGTTCTATTTGATATTTCCCACAGCTTTGTATTTTTCTAAGTTATTAAGCTGGGTAAAGTTTTTAACACTGTAATAGTTATTGCTATATTTTCAGATTTTTAAAGAAGTATATATATTTAGATTCTCACATTGGACTAAATAAATAAAAGCAAGCAAACATACATAATTATATCAGTGAATAAAGCAAATAAACACAGACAATAGGGAAAATGTGTTTCCAAATAGCCAAAGTAACTCAATATCCAAATAAAGATGAGATTTCTGCTTCTATGAGTATTATACAAACTCTGTAGCATCTGTGGAAAACAGTCCTACACAAACCTACATTCAAACTGGTTAAAAATGGACCTTTTTCCCCTCAGAGTAAAAAAAAAGACAGAACCAACCCTCCATGACCCACAAACCAAGTCTTGGTTGCAAAAGCTCGTGCTGGTGAACCTCTGTGCATCTCAGCCTCCACCAGGCAGACAGACCATCAAGGTCCCAGCTGCCCCTGGACTTTGCCATGTACCACTGTGAACTGCCAAGGCATAATGTGGAATAATGAACATCACATCCTACAAACACTCCAAGAGAACAGTAACATCTGATGATTTAGTACTCTAAGGGACACCATTTCTAATGTCAGATTTTTTTAAAACTTTCTTGAACTTTGGTGCCAAAAAGACACCAAATGTATTTAAATTTCAAATGCTTTAAAAAGAAAAAATTAGATCTCATTACACTTCAATTCCCCACGAAATTATAGAAGTGAAAAAATCACCAAAGATGTAGCTTTTAAGAATGGCTGCAGCAAAATACAGTTCTGACCAAAGCAGAGATATAAATCAGAGGCAAAATGAGAATAGAAGAGTCTCATCCTCTTATCCTAATCAGCTCCCCAGCATGGCCACACAGCTTTAGAGCACCTGGGTGAAAGCTGCAAGGACTGATTCACATGACAGAGGCCAGAGCTGATGCAGAAACCTTCTTAGGTGGTACCTCAGTTCAGAGCCTCTGTGTGGAAGGAGGCTTCATAACCCCAGAGGTCTAATCAGGGGCCAACTCAGACACAGGCAGGAACAACTAACAGCATCTTTTCAACAAGCTTTGTTTTTCTTATCCCTTGAATTATCCTTACATGTTTTGATGCTTAAAAGCCATGAGGCTCTCAGTACAGTGGCTCAATCAAAGTGGGCCACCAAGAAGCAGCCAAGAGCTCCACAGTCACTGAAGGGCACAGAAACAGTCACCACTCCAAAGAACTGAAGCAGAGCTACACAAAGCTATGCAAGATAACAGGATTTTTTCCACAACTAATTAGAAAAAATCTAGGACTTCCAAGCAACATGAACGTCTGTCCTTAATAAATACTTGGAGAAGGCCAGGATATGAGGGGATTTTGTTGTGTGCACAGTCTGAGACAGAAAGGCACAGGGAAGATCCCAGTGAGATCATCCCCCTCACTGACAGCACAGCTGACAGTGCCAGCTTCCCCCTGAAAAGGAAGGAGCACAGCAGTTGCAGCCAACAAAGCTGATTTCATGGTGTTACACTGCCCGAGTCACAGACAGAACCTTTCCACCACTGAAGTTCTTCCTGGGGCTGCTGACTCATGGGCCCAGCACAGAAATATCTTCTAAAGGTATTGAGAGTGCAGTACCAACCCTCTGAAACGAGCTACACCTCCTCCCCTCGCTGATAAGGTGGTACACAGTCACTGTCTAACTGGGCAGAAAGGGTACTTACACATGGCATCACTCATCAACAAATTCTCATGCTACCTATTTAATATTAGAAGCCACAGGAACTGTTAGGGCCTTTCCCCCCTTTCCTAGTTCTAAACCCTCATCTTTCAAAAGCAATCATGATAATATTTCATTTTGACTGCACAAAGAGCTCCTGAAGGATGAAGAATTACTGATTATATTTAAATGATATACACAATTGAATGAACAGAGGAATACCAAATAAACATATTAAAAAGAACATTTGTATTTCAGGAAAATATTTGCTAGCAAATTAGATTTTATTTATAGCTACCAGCCTTTCTTTGACTATTAATAGAATTATAACCATAATGCCACCAGCTGCCAAACTGAAACAGAAATCTCTCTAGTGGCCTATGTCAGGCCACTTCACCACTGTGATAATGGATTGTTTCTTTCTTTTGACTTGATAAAAAATTTCTATTTTGCCATAATTGTTTCAAAACCTATTCTTTTTTGTTCAAACACACAGGAGCATTTTATCTCTACCATGAAGAGGAACTGATAGTTCCTTTAAAACCTTGAATGCAGTTCCAAAAAACAGCAGTATCTATGAGAGGACAAACACAGCTAGAAAGTGATTTTTCATATGTAATTTGCAACAAATTTCACTTTTAAGAAATGCAATACCAACTAAAACATTAATAACAATATTTTATACATAAATCATCTGAATAAAACAGTAAATTTACTTACCATTTGTGGCATGCATAGATTTCATTTTCCTTCATAAATAGCTCACCATCTAAATCCTGAAACAAAAAAAAGCCTAGCCAAAACACCAAAATCTTTACTTTTTATGTGAAAGAAATGACCAGCACAAACATTTCCTAATACAAAATGACAAGTGCTCTATGTATCTAAATTTATCCATGACTTAGTGGAGAATAACTGAGACTTCCCTTAATATCTGTGAGGTCAATTCTTTAACAACTAAAGATTCAACTCAGTGAACAAAGGTCTTGAGAATTCAGTAAAGCCACACCTCTAGACTAGAGATCTTTACATAAGCCAGAGTTTAACATTTTTATTTAATACTTGTTCTTAGAGAATAACTCACAGCTTCAGCTTGACAACTTAACTAGGCATTGCAAAACATTTTAAGACATATGCTTTCTCCAAAGGGATCATGGTACAAGTTAATTTTAAACTAGTTTAAAAGCTAAATTAGAGCTTTAGAGAAAGCAGAGAGGTTTGATGTATTGTATCAATACACTCATCACGAGTCTAAATCCTGCACTATATTTAAAAAGACAGCATTTGGATACTTAGCTAAATGGAAAGCACTCAAATTATGAGATACAGCTGTAAAAATAACACCTGCTCTATTCATTCTTCCTGGAGGATCTGGTTAGATTAACACATATGTAATACTTATGATTTATTCATTGGTTTCTGAGTAGAAACGTGAAGTAGCTAGACTGAACTATAAAAAACAGGTTAGTTTTTTAATCTCTCCTTTTAACACACTTGAGAAACAGCAATATGAGCTCTGTCAGATTGTACATGGCTTTTTTTTCCTTGTTTTAGAACAGCTAATTTAAGCATATGATTCAGTTATCACAGCACTGATACATTAGGCCAGGAAAATACAGCCAACATTGCTTTAAGATATCCTGATTCTCAGATTCTAAAATTCAAATACAGAACTGGAAGCTCTGAATAGAGACTAACAAACAGTTACAGAAACACAACAGGAAGCCTGGTCTTCTCTAAGCACACATTCTTTAAGTAGTTAATTAAAAAAAAAAATCATTTAGGAGTCTGATGATTAATACCTAATTCACTGAAATAGTTGCTATAAGCAGAACAGCCCAGTTCTCTCTTAATACCCTACTGGCCCACTGTGGCTTTAGTATCAACTAGACCAGGAAAACTTTGATAAATCCTTACAGATGTTGCATTCACATGGCATTTCTAAAATTTTTATACTATGTAATTGGAACTTCTATGGAATTGGAACCTGAAGTGAAAGGCTTCTGCAGCAGAAATGAGACTGGTAAAGTCATTTTCCATGAATTAAGAATCACCCCATACCTCAGTAAGTTGCTCTAAGGCAAGGGCAAAGGGCTTCAGTGCACGGTAATTAAATCTCTCTTTCATTTAGTGTTCATTTGATAAGGGAAAAAAAATAAGTAAATCAGTACTCATTTGTGGAAGCACTCAGGCTGTGGACAAAAGCCTCCAAGAAAAGGAGTTTTACAACCTTCCTAGCAAAGACATGATGGTTTCAGCTGATAATAATCAGAGATACCTGGCAGAGGCACAAGGGTTGTTTGGGCTTTTCTTGGAAGATGATGGCTCATAGTTCATGTTCTCTTGACTGAGATCTGACAGATTTTCCAAACAGACATGTATGATCTACAACCTGGGTTATTTTACAAATTGGCCTCAAACATATTCAAAAATCACATGAAATTATCCCCAATCTTCAACATAAACCTATGTTGTACATGTGCTCCAAATTTCAACTCAGTCCCTATGGAATTAAAAACCATTTTTATTAGGTTTTACTACAACAACATTTCAAATAAACTTCATGATCACAACACAGTTGAGTTACATTTTTAACTTTTCAAGCACATAAGAAAAGAGCAAAGGGATGAAGAAGAGTAGGCTGTGTCCACAAAGATGTGGTGTGCAATAAACAGAAACAGAGTGTGGCAAATGGGGACTGTCCACCACTAGTTACACATTGTACCAGTTCACAGCAGAAGAAATTTTTAAGAATGAATTTTAAATTCTGTGGTATTCCTAATTTATGAAGCACAAGACTGGATTCCTCCTTTTATGGAAGAAAATGTTAATTCAAGTAAAAGATCACTGAATGTTAACAACAGGTGTTGAATCAGTCAGCCATCCAGGATGTGCAATTATATGAACAGATGTGCATGGAATAAAAAGAAAGGATAAAAGCATCTCAATACACCAAAAATTATGTCCTTACATCTAGGTATTGAAGGTAAACGAGCCAAATCCTTTAAATTTTTACTCAAGCAAATTACTTATAAAGCCAACAACAGTTTGTTCATCAAGATCCTTAGTTATTAAATTTAAAACTTACAGGAGGACTACTGCTCCCCACAGAGGCCCCCTCATAAAATTAAGATACCTATCTCTTACTGAAAGTAGAAAGAATAAAGGAATTTGGGGCCTAAAAGCTGTCTTCATAAAAAGATAATTATTCCCTAGTTCTGTCAAAAATTATTCATTTAATGGTGCAATCACTGTGAGGAAATCTAGAGTTCATGTTATGAAGCAGACCAGACGAAATCGTTAAAATTACCTCCTTTTTTTTTGACCATCAGTGTCTCTCTGAGTGCTTGATGCTGTGACATCAAAGCAACAAGTGACAACATTTGCCAACAGAAGCCTTCCTAAATGAAATAATGAAACAAAAGGCATGAATATTTCAAATATTAAGTATTTTTAAACTATCTTAGTATTGTCTTAATATTAGAGATCAAACAGATCAATTGCATACCAGCTTTCATCAAAATAGTCCAGCTATAGTCTCTAATTTATCAAAGGTCACTGCACATACCCTAAAAATGTCAGCAAGACTTTATACAGAAGAATCAGAGTAACTGGTATTTCCTAAATATGTGTTTTCCCTAGCACAGAAGGGCAACAACAGCATGTGGTTCTTGATTTTTCTGAAAGTTACTGAATACCTCCCCGTGACAGAGAGTTACTATCATTTCATGTTGCTTTTTAAACTTGTCTAACAAAAAACATTAACTTTCGAGTAGGGACAATTTGCAATTACACTCAGTACAATGTTTCCAACTCTTAAATTTAATATGCATCTCCCCTAGGTAGGCTAACAGAATTTTCCTAAATTATATTTATATGAAATCTAAATTACACAAAACCAAAATTGTAAAACACATTTCTATTCTTCTCATACTCTATGTTTGATCTACAATTATAGCATATTTTCTAAATTTTCCCTATGAATATCCCTATGGAAAAACTGCAGTCAATGTAGTAAAATACTGCATGTCTAGTCAAACTACAAGAGACAGAAGAGAAAAAAGTAAAAGACTGTACAATTAAATATATATTCTGTGTTTATCCACAGAAGACTACTATGCTGTATAAAAGGAATGATAAAAAGCAACAAAAAAGCATTTCACGAATTAATGTAAGACTTGGATAATGCCTACAGACAGAGTTACAATATTGCTATGAAGACTGTTAGCCCTGAGAGAGGAACTGCTTTGTTTTCTACATGGAAACAAGTGTACACATCCACAAAGGGCTGGGGTTTTTGTCAACATCTTCATCTGCCTGATCTCTGATGATTCTGTCAGACATTTCAGTACCAAGGCAAGGCACAGTGAGTGAAACAAATAAGCAGAGCTGAAAGACTCTTCAAGCTAGACATAGCTAGAGTTTTCCCTGAAGAATAAAGGGTTCACCTTCTTCTTCTTCTTACCAGCCTAAAAGGCAAACACTTGCTTTGATTCTGTGTAAAACCAAGAAAAGCTGAAGGCGAATGCCACTTCTTTAAACAAACAAAACACTGTACAGGTGCAGAGGTGCAGAGTACACATAAAAAAGCTGTAAAAGAAGGGCTGTGTTATTTCTTTTTAAAATCTGTTGCTGTTTTGCATCTACTAAAGGTTGTTTTTGATATTTAAAGCACCATGATAGTGAAAACGGACAACTGACCTTGAAATCCAGTGTACTCAGCAATGCTGGGAGACTTAAGCCCTGAGCTTTTGCATAAAATCTAATATATTTACATACTATATTTATCTATAGTATATATGCACTAGTGTATTTACACAGCATGATGCTGAAAGGAAAATTTTAAATAATAATAGTCAGAATAGTCCTTATTAAGGCTACAATTAGTCTAGATTTTGCTGCACATGATTCCATCAGGAATCTGAATCACACTGAACAGCTGGGGGTGACTGAGGGGTGAGTTAGCACAACTGCTTCTAACCTCTGCAGGTCCATGTGCACAGAGCCCATCTCGACTGGCCACAGCTATCACTGACTGACAAGAACTAAACTCTGTCTCTGACTGGGTCCAAAGGCTACAGGACTTCACAGAGCTGGATGAATTTTTGTGGATGCTACCTGCTTTTATTATATATGTTTTTAATCACTCCATCTTCCTGCCAAGAAGTCCTCTCTTCAAGAAAAGTTTAAATATTTTTATAGTAAGTTAAAATTTATAATAATTGCAGCCTTAGGTCAGCAGTTTCCATCTTCTGTAAGACCTGTACCACTGAAAATGTACTTCCACAGCTCTTGGAATAAAGAAAAGAAACCATGTTGATTGTCAAGCAGAATCAGGCATGCAAGAAAATATAACATACTCTACATGAGAACATGGAAAAAAGAAGCGGCTACAGGCACAGTTCTAACCATCTTAAATAAAGAATGAAGAAGATTGAGAAATTTAAAAAAAAAAGGTAAGATTCTAAAAAAATATTTACATAATTCAGAAAAGAAATGCCTTGAGGAATACAAAAATCTAACAGCATATGTGAACAAAAACCAACTGCTGTATCAAAAGGTATTTGTAAGAGATCAAACTTCTTGCTGATGAAGACACTGTAAAAATGACATTTTAATTATCTATTTATATCTACAGGACTGGAATAATAAGCAGTTTAAACCCTGCACATCTGTTGCTGTATTTTCTCAGCATTTCAAGGACACAGACCTTAACCTTACCCCACGTTGGCCACCTACCAGGTAGATTTTCCTCCTATATATGACATACTGTTCCTTTGCTAAAAGCCAAATTACTGCACCTCATCTGACAATCTCTCTTAAGCTGAGCAACTGGCCCAGAGTGGGGTGGCCAGGGGCCAGCAGAGCAGAGCAGTCTGTCCCAGTGAGCATGGCCCACGCTGCAGAACTGCTTGAGCTGTGTCACACTCCGGGCACTCAGCTCTTCCTCCACCAGCACATCTCATAATTAAATACACGATATGCCTGTCACGTTACAAGTCATCTGAGCTGCAGCAATCAGAACTCCTGTTTGAATAACATAAATCATCACAATGCAACCTAAGCCCCCTGCTTGCAATCAAAAAAAAAAAAGCAGCACAAGGGGCCCTTCCTCAGCGTTCACGCTTCGACCTCTGAGGCTTCGGGCGGTGCTCCCTGTCCACTGATGAGCCTGCAAATACAATATGACAGACTCAACATAAAAATACAACTAATAACCCTCCTGATTTTATTACTTGTCATCTACTACATGTATTAAAAAAAAAAAAATCCTGAGCAAATCTCCTCTGGGAGGATTTGAAAAGCTGTGATTTAACAGATATTTCAGGATTTTCAGAAAGGAGAGGTATCTATGTCCTATATCCCCAAATCCCACACGAAAGAGGGGAACAAAGCCAGCAGCTACAACTCCATGGTTTCAAGCAATACTTTACAACTGTTCCCTGCAGAAAAACAGCTATCACCTTGTCAGCAAAAATTGATATGAAATGCCAGATTTCTGCTCTTCCTGAAGTCAATGAAAGTTCTGCTGTAGCACTCAGTAGTTCTAAATTGAGTCCCATTAGGATAGAATTCGTGTTTTAATGATTTTCTCCTTTTTTTAAAAGGAGCAAAGTAACTGCATTTTTAAGTATTATCACCTGCAGACAATTACAGTAGAACCTTGTGACTTTGTAGCCATGATAAAGATACTTCATGAGTTTTTCTGAATTTTGCAAATTACCCAGCTGAAAAAACACAATAGGAAAGCAAGAGAACTTTACTAAGTTTAGTTAAAATTGTTTATACCACTTAATAATGTATTGGTCAATCTGATATGTTGCATCTTAGTTTTCAGATCCTTCACTTGCTTTTCTGGGTGTATTAAGCATCATTACTGCAAAAGGATACTTATTGCTAGGAATACAAAGGAAGGTATGCCAACCTCCTGAGCCCAGTAATAAGTTTTTATTTCTCATCTAAAGCTAAAGATTCATTGCTCATCATTTCCATTTTGCAGTCAGTCAGAACTCCAAAGCCACAAGACTGTCACAGCAGCTAAACTTTCATAAATTTGATTTTTTAAACTTCATATATTACATATAATTATTATTTTATATATATTATTATTTTCAAATAAAGCTTACTAGTGAAATATGATTTCTGAATTTGACTTTATTTTTCACAACTATTACTATAAGGTTAATACCCTATAAAATTATGATATAATTACATTTGAAATATGTGAAAATTATATCCCTTTCATTTACTTTTGTCTTTTATAGCACCTTGTGAGTATTTATCCAAAACCTCCAGTGCCTTTCAGTGTCTACGTCCACACAGTTGTTTTTCTGCATTTGTACATACCCTCAAACCATCTAAAGGCAATTGGAAAAAAGTTAAGATGCTAAATCAGTATTTTTTAATTAGAAAGAGACTGTGCAAGAAGATATTGTAATTATTTCAACTTATTGCCTTAACGTACTCTTCTTTTTCATGCTGAATGCTTCTTTAAAGCAAGCTATTTTCGTCCAAAACTATTTTATTTTATTTCTGTAGTTATGTGAAGTCTCTCTTTCTCCCTCATACACACAATTCTTAAGAAGTTATTTGCCAGCAGTGCAAATGCAAATAACCTGAATTTTAAAACTGCAGTATGTATGTAACTCAATGACTGCTACATGCTGGGGTCATCGAAATTTTAATCTTACTTATCCAACACACAAAAAGGATATAGCTCACTTAATGTCATACTTGTAGCTGTCTTGTTTTCTTCATAGTACTCTTTATGTGGCCCAATCCCATATATTTTCTATAGTTTATACATTTCTGTATAGGATTTCCTATACAGACTGAGTGTTAGAGTCAGCAATCCAGCATCCCAACCTCGATATCTAACAACTATATCCACATGATAAGGGACAACACATTCTGAAATGCACTGCTTCTCACCTTGCACAGAAACCTCACTACAGGGAAAGAGATTCCAGCTCTCCAGAATGCTAACAACCTGTCTTCCAAGTTTTGCAATAGATCAGACAGGGCTTATAGAACAGTCTTCTGCATTTCACTACTCTGATTCATCTGCTGAACTGGGTGAAAATTAAACTAGCATCATAATATAATTATTATACTACAATGCACACATGTTGGGCATTTAAATCAGGCTGCACAGGAAATTGCACACTTGATATGGAAATTCTGAAGTGTTTCTGAGAAGGTTTCAAAAGTAAAAAATTTCCAGGTTCCTCAAAAAAAGGAACATATTCCATTAGATGACAGGACACCTAAAACCTCCACAGATCTGTCACTTTGCAGTCATAAGATCTATAGGAAAATTCCCTGTTTCTTGAACTGAGTAGGTCTCTGTTGGCCATAGAAACTTACCAGTCTGTGCTTTTAATGAGGAGCTGCTCCAAAGTACACACCAAGAATTTACTTGCTGGAGCACTGCTTCATTCAGTGCCAGCAATGATGCCATGCAGCCCTCTAGCACCAGAAGTGAAGCAGTTCTCAAGTAAGCTGTGTTACTCTCTAGGCTCTGCAGGACACTCCTCTCCACATCCCTCCTCCCCTCCTTGTAATGACTCTTCCCATGTTTTCACCTCATTCCCAGTCTCTGTTCAGGCAGCTTCAGCATGGAACTGTGATGACCAAGCACCACCAGTGTCCTCCCCCACCCAGAGTTCTGATTTCCTTTACACCTGAGCTCCACAGTGCCAGTCCATTCCTTCTACCCCTTTTCCAAGGTACTCCTGATGGCCAGTACCTGCTCTGTGTCAAATCAAACAGAGATTCTTCCTCTACTCTGCCCCTTTCCAGCAGACAGGTAGAATGCACTTCAAAGAAGAGAACACAAAGTTGTAAGACTTCAATATCAAAAAACATCTCTGATTCCAATCAGACCAGAACTGCAATTAGAGAAAGGTCAATTCAGCTCTGCATCAGGAATGTTCCCTGCACGCTGAGCTGACAGAAGAGGGAGGAAAAATTCTATCTACCCACTTCTACCAACACTTACATGAGATTATTTAAACAATCATTTTTCAGACGTTTACAAATTGGTCAAAGAAGAGTGCGTATTCACAGGAACAGTCAAAGATACCCTCAAACATAGTCAAATTGATTATATTCACTTTGTCAAATTGAAGTTCCTCCCTCAAAGCATGCAAGTACTAGAGTTTTTCAAGGAAAGGTTGATGGAATTCTTTCTTTTTTAATGGGCAAAAGGATATCAGGAATTTTCTTGTGAGGCTTATGGTCAAAGCTAAGTTGGCAGTCTTAATTAGATTTTTCTGTGAAAAATCAGCCCTCAGACAATCCAGGGAAAGAAAAATTTAGCCTCAATGGTTAGGAGCTGGTCAAAATTGGAAACTGGAAATACAATCCTGCAAAAGGAATTGTATTTATTGCCCTCAATAACAGAGCATGTTTAACTCCTCTACAAAACTTCTATCAGAGTTAACAAATATAAATCAAACTTTTTTGTGGTAATTTTGACAGGATGTCAAAATACATGTTTGGAGATAAATGTAAAATATTGAAAATTCTTTAAAAATTCAACTGAAGAATTAAAAAAAAATTCTTTCCAGCTTATTGCAATTGACAAAAATACCTATTTTCAAATGAAGAGAAATGACAACAATCTTTAACATATGGGACAGTATATTCCACATACCAAGCCTCCATCTCCTAACAGTGACTAACATATTAAAGTCAAATCCTGTCTCATACCTAACAGCCTATGATGCAAGCAGATGGTTTTCATCCCACCAAGGAAATTTTCTTCTCTGTAGAGAACTGTGAGGTGACACAGCCATCCACTTTCATCCAAGTCCTGTGTTCCACTAGGAAATCCATGTCTCTGGGGACACATGCACACAGAGGAAGTTACACACTGGGGGAAAAACCCCTGCATGAATAGAGAGCTACACCAGCTTTCCCCTCTGATGGCAGTAAGTGTTGCAACTATGACCTTGTTCCCAACACCAGGCACCTTTGCCACCACACAGAAAGCAGTTTCTCATATAGGCATCTCTCCCACAGGACCCCCATCACCTCAAAACAAAATGAGCTTGTCATGATTACCAGCAATCCCTGGCAGTATTGACTGTACATTTCTCTTTCCTGGGCCTGTATGCACAGTGATTAATTGTATAAAATAACTACATCAAGTCATCCAGCAGCAGTTATTGATCAACTTGTAATGAACACAAATGTAAACTTAGTGTTTTCGTGGCCCTGTGTCTATTTATGTATTTCTATTTACTACAGATAGATCAATTTCAAGTGGAATATTTTGCTGTTTTCCAGTTATCTCAAATCATCCCTATGCAGTTCTTAAGTTTCCACTGAAGTTTGCAATTATTTATTTCACTTCAAACACTAAAACCATAACTACTACATGTAAGAAGACAGAAAGAAGAAAACAAAACCACCCTTGTAACTATTTGCACTTCAGGGAAGCCACAAAATATTAGCTATATACACTGGAAAAAGAAATGTCATAAGGATGTTGATAGAACCTTATGACCACAACACAGTTCTTACCCAAAACCTACATCCAAAGTCTTCACCTTCTTGTTCCAGCAGGACATAGAGCCTTATGAACCAAGTCTTACCCAGGACTCCACTCAAACACCAGGACATTACCTGCTCCTTGAAGAACTGCCATGATTCACAATTCCCAGTCCCCTTCCTCCTTTCATAGAGTGAAGTCACTGTGCAAAGACTAGGCCAACTCTTGATCAGAGGGCAGGCAGAATTTAATTCATCCTCATGTGTTTATCTACTAAGAAACTGATGAGCCACTGTGAATGTTTTAATTTTCAGGTGGAGTTCAACTTTCAGGTTATAAATTCTGACATAAGAACACATGCATCTCACATACACTAACAACTTTATTTTAGACACATGCACAGTAATACGTGTGCAGTTCCTAAGTAGCTTTTGAACACAATGCAATGGAACAATAAAGCTTTGGGAAGGCTGCAGAGTGAATTCCCCTAACCCTGGCTTTGAGGTAGGCAGTGATGGTCCCTGTAGGACTCTGCTGAGCAGAGATAACAGGCACTGTCAAAACAGGTTTCCTAGAGCAGATTGCCTAACAATCTGGGAAGGGCAGGATCCAAAGATTTCCCAAGGAGAACATTTTCACATCCAATCAGTCTTTCAGCTCTGCCCAGACTGTCCATAAAAAGGCTCGTATAGCAGGCTAAGATGTGATGGAGGGCTGAGAAAAATCAGTCTGGTAGAAACTAGATGAACTCTAAATTATATTTTTTGTAGTTTACTGAAGAGAAACTCTTATCATGAACCTTCCTTATCTTGTGTCATTTGCCCTTCTTTCTTTTATTTTAAATGAATGGTGAGATACAGTTATGCTGTGATTTTTTTTTCCAAATAAATTATGAGGTATTAGCATATGCCACAGTCAAAGAGATTTTTTTTAAATAATCATGAATACTCAATCCAGCCCACAGATATAATAATCACCCATGGGAATGGGACTTAATATGCCAATCTTCAAACATCATGGTCTCTCTCCACTGGCCATATCTGAAAGGCTAAGAAACACCATATAGATATTTCATCCAACTAACTTCTGAAAATCCTCTAGATATTATTTACAAACATTTGCTCTGCTCATTAAATACTATAATTGAAATTTTTACATTTTTCTAAATAAAAAATATAAATTCAAAACAAGAGCACTTCAATCTCTTCACTGAATGTGATAATAACTAAACATGTCTAAGGTGACCAAAATGGGACACTTAGCTGGCAAACAAAAAAAGAAAAAGTATCCTATAAGATATTGAAAATAAATATATTCCATACGCTTTGGGATATTTTGGAACCTTAAGTGATGGATGAAGTTGAAAAACAAGATGCGTGGCTACATGGAGATAAATATCTGATTTATTTATCCTTGGTAGGCAAACAAGTAGACCCCATTAGCTGCAGGTTTAGTAACAGGAGTAAACAAAGAGAAAAAATAGGGAAGGAAGTAGACCAGATTATATTTCACATTCAGTATTACTCTCATAAAAATAAAAGTCAACAGAAAAACAGAGATAGTAATATAATCAATTGTACAAGAAAGCAAAAAGAATCCAAATGGCCTCTTTTCCATTTTTTCATTTCTGCACTGTTTCAATAAAATAGTAAAGAGATATAAAATGTGAATGTAAATACCTCTAGAAATTAAAATTTATGGCTCTCCTAGCAACTGTGTCTCATACACTTGCAGACATGCAGTATTCTGCATGGTATTTGGTGCGAGCTTCTGTGCTTTCACAGCAACAATGTTGAATTATGGTTGCTGTGGGAACTATATCTTTGAATTTCTTGACTTGTGCTCTCATCTGAACTCAAATGTTACATTTACATAGGTAAGCACTTGCTGGTTTTCTCCACGAAAAGGAACCTATGTGAGTGGTTACATACTTTAGTATTCTTACCAAAGAAACAACACAGCTCCATGTGTGGGGAAGTACAGAGCTCAGTCACTGTCACACTGCATACACAAGTAAAACAGAGACACCTAAAGCCTCGTGTCAAATGTGGCAGGGTACCTACAGAAGCAGTAACATGTGAGGATGTCACTAAAAGTTTGGGGGTTGCAATCCTCCCTTATTTGTTCAGCTTTTTAACCACAGGGTTTCAATACATCTTTTCTTTCAACCATTTGATGAGCAGATACAGAGAGAGATACACACACATTTGTCAGATGCTCTGGAGCTCCTTTGTGAGTGATCTTGGCAAGTGTGAGGGGGTCACTATTGCCCAGGTCAGCACTGCCCAGCCCCAGCCAGCCCAGGCATTGCTCTGGGTACTTCCTGAACTCACAGCAAGAGCAAGCAGTGACACAGAGGTCTGACATTTGACGTGTGATGTGGGGCACAAGCTGCTCCAGAGACTCCCCTCAGCACAGGGGGGCAGAGACAGAGATCCTCTTACTGCTACTGGAGATCTTCTCTAAGCAGAGGTGATTTGTCTCATAGTGGAATCAAGCAGCTTAAACTTCGAGGTCCATTTTCTTGACGCAAAATACTCTATTTATTATTTCCCCATGGATACATTTTATGATGTGACATCATCAAGAAAAGTGGAGTCCTTTAACCTCTGCACATTTTTGGAATTATCACTGAACAATTATGCCTCTAAAATCATCAGACTAGGAATTAGAAATACCAAGTTAATATTGCAATATTCTTAAACTGAAATAAATTCCAATGCACAGTTGCTGCATCCAGAAGTCAACATAGGTATCATTTTTAAGGAAGACTTTTGATTAATGTGGAGGAACATGAGGAGAGGGAGAAATCAAAAAGCAAGATAAAGTCACAGATCTGAGGCACAGTGGCACCTTTCTGAAGAAACACCAATATACAGCTACACTCAATGCACTTAGCAGATTCTCAAGGTCTCTTTAGCTTTCACTTAGGAAAGGTGGACATTCCACTACTGCAAGTGTTCTTGGGGAGAAAAACTCAACCAAAAGAAACAAAGTGAAATATGGCTGTGATGCCCTGGTTTTGAATAGAGAAAACAGCACACACCAAAAGTAACAGCCTGCCAAGATTAAGAAAAAAAAAAACACAAAACCTCAAAGGAAAAAAACCCACAAT
This sequence comes from Notiomystis cincta, assembly GCA_013398075.1. Lineage (NCBI taxonomy): Eukaryota > Metazoa > Chordata > Aves > Passeriformes > Notiomystidae > Notiomystis > Notiomystis cincta. The sequence goes on from VZRX01000863.1 coordinate 30,974, forward strand.
TTTAAGATGTAGTGCATGAAAAATAAGAATTATTCTTACTTTAAATTTATTATATCTACTTTGTATATCATTACAAAGGACACCAGGTTAGTGCTTCTTGCAAATAAATGAAATCTGAAGCATGGGGTATTTCCACAACAAACAATCAATTTCAAAGAAGAGTTTACAATGTTAACACAAGAACTTACCAGAGAAACTTCCAAACCATATATTGACATACAAAACCATATATTGACGAAAATTAGTATTACAAATTTCAAAGATCATGAAGATAACTCAGTAAGACTAACAAGAAACCATCAAGTCTTGCAAGAATAACACTTCTACTTTGCATCTTTGAGTGTAGTCATAACACAAAAGTTTATTCTGGGGATAAAGAGAAGGAATATTAATATAATTTGTATCTCCCAAAGAAATTGTGGGTTATTTTCATTTCAGAATCCTAAGACTACTAAATATGGTAATTAGTTACAGTATTTGTGTGAAGTGAAAGGCACATCACTAACAATGCAACCATGCTGAATAGTTTTACAACTCACTTTTGAATGACACATGCCCTCTCTGTGAATAGAATGTCAAATCAACAGCCCCTGTTGGTGTCTAGACATAATTGTCTCTGAATTGAACACATCAGCGTTAACTGCAATACCAAAATGGTCCCAACTAAAATAATGGAACTGTCTCTTGCATCATACTTCTGCATATTTTGTAAAAATTACATAATACAATAGGTGGAGAGAGATTTATGAGGTTAACATTTTGCATATTCCTGCAATCAGCCCAACTGTCAACTCTATTCACTGTGACATGAGCAGCTATAAAATGTGCTTGCAAATAAACATAACCAGAACATCTGGGGAATGTATGCATTCTGAAAAGAAACTGTATTTGATGGAAGACTTAAAAACATACAAATAGGCCATCAGTTTTTTGAACATACAAATATTTTTAAATATTATATATTTCAATTATAGTAGCCATGTGCAAAATATTACTTATTAAAAAGAACAGTATTTATTTATGTACTTATTCTGAAGCCTTCTGGAGGAAAAGTCAAACACATCTACACTGATCTCACATAACTTTCTTTTGGTTTTTATACTAACCTTGCATAGACATAAGAAAAAATGTGTCTACATTTGTGAGCATGTAAAAAAATAAAGAAATTTCAAAACTATCTTACTATATATATATTACTATATATTACTATATATATATAAAATAACTAAAAATAAGCCACAGAGTTCTTCATGTTGGCACATTCAGATGTTAGAATGTTGTGCACAACTTCATAATGTAATGTCTAAATTGTCTAACAGAGCAGCTTGCATACATAGCCTGAAGGCCACATGATGATACCACATAGAGGTATGAATGGAATCCAGGGGTACCTTCTATCAAAGCAGTCATATTTATAGATTTACTAATTGGAAATTTGAAGTAAGTCAACAGCAGGATACTACCACATGCAGGAGTATTCAGTGTCAATAACAAATTAAATGCTTCATTCTCACCCTTCAGCGGCACTGCAGGGACTTTTACTATTCTGTATTTATCTCCAGAAAGAGAATCATAGGATCATTTAGGTTGGAAGAGACCCTTAAGATCATCCAGTCCCACCACTAACACAGCACTGCCAAGTCCTCCACTAAACCACATCCCAAAGTAGCACATCTACATATCTTTCAAACATCTTCAGCAAACTATGAACTGAGTGACCAAAAAAGCATCACATGAAACCTCTGAAGTCAGTCTTAAAATTAAAAAAAAAAATAAAAAATTCCACAGTGGGGGGTTAAAAGAGACTTTGCTAAGTTCAAAACTGATAGAAATTTATGTGGCAGCTCCCTCTTCTGGATCACCAAACCCTGACAATTCAGCCGAGATGGCAAGATACAGAATCTGACTTGTAAGTAACATCTTTTCACTGTTGGTGGGTTTTGTCATGTACCATTAGGCAATCACACAGAGACTTGTGAGCTGTTGCCCATTATTCTGAATAAGGAGTTTATATCCAAGTGGCATACTATGAGGGAAAGATGTTTGAAAATACCTGAAGAGTTTGAAATACTTCTGGAATTCTTGCATCAGACAATACAAACATGCAAGAAAAAAAAACTATATTGGCTTCTGCTTTCAATCTCTCAGCATTTTACTAAAAAATGCATTTTACAGAAAAGAACTGATCAATGAGAATATTACAACTCAACCTGTGTGGCCTGCAGTATGACTTCTGAATCTTATATTTGCAGAAGTTAAGCTTCTGGGTTGCAATTCTGGGTTGAAACAGAGGAATCTTATCTTCCTGAAATTTCTTTCAGCTTTGACACCTTCATAATTAAAAAATCCTTGCACAGTAGAAAAAACTTCTCTGTGCATCAGTTCTTCAGACACTCTACAAGACAGCTTGGGCAATTTCTGCACACATACATAAACTGGAATTGGAAAAATCAGGAAATTGGTACTCTCTATCCCTATATAAAATTCATCTCCATAAAGGAACCCTGGCTTTCTGACTTGACCTATAGTGGAAGAGGAGGCTTTGTGAAGATCTGGTGATTTTTCTGTATCTCAGCTGGAACTACAGGCAATTCTGTACTCTCTAAATTGTCTATCACTATTCAAGCTGAATGACAATGTTTGACTTAAATATAAAAATTACTCTAAATGGCAAATTTATGGCCCAAGCGAAATCAGTTTACTTCATCAGTGTAATTATTGCTAACAAAATCATAACCTGAATAAAATTACTGAGTTTTTAATGAGGAAGAGGGTGCCTAAAAGATGTCCCGGTTAAATTCTGGACCAGGTAACTTGAAAGCATGATTTTTGACTGGCTAATAATTGTATTATCAGGCTCACAACAGTGTGATTTCATCTTACACGAGATCTATACACTGAGTGCCTCATGAAGTATATGGCACACTGAAATACCAAGGAAACTCTGATCATTCAAGCATGGATAAAACTAAAATTTCCAGGAGTTATTTGGACAGAACTGAAAGGATCATATAAAGTGGAAAGCCTTGTGGACCTGGAAAGAGTGAGAGAGAGGGAAAAGAGCTAAGATTTGCTGTGCAGGCACCTGCTGCAAATGGCAGACTTTCAGTGACCCACAGGAGAGACATCTTTGTCAGACTGTGCAACAGTCAGTGGATTGAGACCACTCACAATTCCCTTTGTGGAGAAAGAGTTACAGAGAACAAAGGAAAAGTAAACCCAACAGAAACTAGAAAATCCAACTGAGTATGTAAAGGGGCAGACTGGAAAGCAGTGCCCCTACTACACCTGCTATTTACAGGCAGAAAAGGGCTGGTGAGAGGTGTGGTGGTCAGAGGCCACCTTGGGTACAGTGGCCATGAAAGGATAAAAAGGTTTTGATTCTTGGTGAAATAAGGAAGAGGATCAACAAAACCTCTACCTTGGATGTCCCAAGGGCAGGCTTTGGGCTGTTCAGGACACTGGTTCAGAGTCCCTTGGGAAACAGTTCTTAATAGCAAAGGGGTCCAGGATGGCTGGACATACTTTAATAAGGAAATCTCAAAGGCACAGGAGCAGGCTGTCCCCATGTGCCAAAAGATGAGCAAGTGGAGAGGACCACCAGCCTGGCTGAACTTTCAGCCTGAGCTTTTGCTGGAAATTGATGGTGAGGGGAGGGCAAAATAAAAGAGTTTATGACCTTTGGAAGAAAAGGCAGAGTAAAGAATAAAAGGGCGTCATTAAGTCATGTAATGAGAGAATCAGAAATGCCAAAGCCTATGGGCCTGGATGGGATCCACCTGAGGGTACTGAGGGAGCTGGCAGAAGAGTTAGCCAAGACACCCTCCATCACTTACCAGCAGGTCCCAGATGACTCAAGGTTGGCCACTGCAATGTCCATCTACAACAAGGGCCGGGGAGAGGATCTGGAAACTACAGGTCTGACCTTGGTGCTGGGGAAAGTTATGAACAGATCATCTTGAGTGCCACAGGGCAAGCTGGGAATCAGTTCCAGGGACTCTGGATTCATGAAAGGCAGGTCCTGCTTGACCAACCTGATCTTTTCTGACCAAGTGACCCACTTGCTGGATGAGGAAAAGGACATGGATGTGTCTGCCTGGACTTGAGTAAATGTTTCCCACAGTATTCTCCTGGAAGAACTGGCTGCTCATGGCTTTGGGTGGGTGCATTCTTCACTGGGTAAAAAACTGTCAGGATGCCCAGACTCAGAGCGTGGTGGTGAATGGAGCTACTCCAGCTGGGACCAGTCAACAGTGGTACTCCCCAGGATTCAGTACTGGGGCCAGGTCCATTTAATACCTTCACTGTTGATCTGGACAAGAGGACCAAGTGCACCTTTTATCAGTTCTCAGACAGCACTAAGTTGGGCAGGAGTGTTGATCTGCTGGAGGACACAGGAAGGCTCTGCAGAGGGATCTAGCCAGGCTGGATTGATGGGCTGAGGCAAATGGCAGGAGGTTCAGTAAGTCCAAGTGCCAGGTCCTGCCCTTGGGTCACAACAACCCCAGGAGTGCTACAGGCTGGGGCAGAGTGTCTGGAAAGCAGCCTGGTGGAAAAGGACCTGGGGGTGCTGGTTGACAGTGACTGAACATGAGCCAGTGTGTGCCCAGGTGGCCAAGGAGGCCAAGACATCTTGGTCTGTAACAAAAATAGTGTGGCCAGCAGGACCAGAGCAGTGGCTGTCCCCCTGCACTCAGATTTTACCCCTGTACTGGTGAGGCCACACCTTGAGTTCTGTCTCCCGTTCTGGGCTCCTCACTGCAAGAAAGACATTGAGGTGCTGGAGCAAGTTCAGAGAAGAGCAACAGAGCTGGTGAAGGGTCTGGAGAGTAAATCTTACGAGGACTGGTGAGTGTGTTTAGTCTGGAGCAAAGGAAGCTCAGGAGGAACCTTATCATTCTCTAAAACTACCTGAAAGGAGGCTGTAGCCAGGTGAGGTCGGTCTCTTCCCCCAGGTAACAAGTGACAGGACAAGAGGAAATGGCCTCAAGACACACCAGGGGAGGACATTAAGAAGAATTTCTTTACTGAAAGAGTGGTTAAGCATTGGTATGGGCTGCTCAGAAAAGTGGTGGTGTCACTGTCATTGGCAGTCTTCAAGAAAGGACTGGATGTGCAATTTGGTGTTATGGTGTAGCTAAAACCATTATGTTTGATCAAAGGCTGGATTCAATGACCATGGAGGTCATTTTTAACCTAAACGAGTCTGTGACTCTCTGACTAGAAGGCAAAAAGGAAACAGGCTGAAAACCACATTCTGGAAACTGAGATGATGAAGGCTGCAACTTATGGCATTTAAGATCCAGAGAATTAAAGTACAGAATGTCAGAGGAGTGTGTGAAGTCCTTGAAACAAGAAAATCTGAAAACCTGATTAAAAAAAAAAGCTTAGTCTGTTTATCAAGCTTAATCCAAACAGCAATACCACTTTTCAGGTTACTGAAAAGGAGCTAATGTCTTCAGTCAGACATTTGCAAAACAAAATAATTAACAAGTAATTTTTTTATGGTCAAATGACATTTAATGACTCTTACAAGAAAACACACTCTAGCACTCATATTAAGTTCCAATAGAAACACTGTGCAGGAAAGGATTTAATGAATCATTGTAATTAAATCATCTTAATGTACTTAAAAAAATTATTTCATAAATTCAAACCAACTCTTAATCAAAATGCCAAGTTATGGAACAACAAATAAGAAATGTAAATAAGTTACTCACCTTTTCCTTTTCATAACAAGTACATGTACTTTCCAGTATTTTATTGTCAGTCTTTTTTATAATAACCTACAGAAATATCTGAATTAATGATTTTTACAAAACTCATGCCATGTATAAACCATATATAAAGATATCACAAATGGACTACTGTAAAAAAGTATCACTAGAAGTAAAGCTATCATAAATACAGTTTGAATAAAGCCTAACCCTTCTTCTTTGCCTATCATGTCGAACTTTTCATATTGAAATTTAATGTCAGATTGTGCAGCAACGAATAGAAGTATAATCAAATACCCACATTTTCTTGTAATGAGTCATTTACTGGGTCTGGGCTTACACAACCACATTCAACGTTATAATGGGAGTAAATTATGATGACAACACTTCAAACAGAAGCCCTTTCCCTGTGCTGCAGCAGCTCTCTGACATCAGTGGTAGTTAACCATCCAAAGAGCAATATAAGTCAGTGCAAAATAAAGGAAGGATGAAATACAGGGACTTGCTGAATGTATCATTAGGGATGTGTGAGGTAGGAGTGGAATAACTGTATTATCCACATCCATGGCATCAGAGGCTATATCAGGGTACACACAAGCCCTGTGACACACCTCACAGCACTGTACACAAGCTGTTTAAGAACTGGACGTGGCACTGAGTGCCATGGTCTAGTTGACATGGGGGTGTTTAGTCATAGGTTGGACTCAATCTCAGAGATCTTTCTCAACCTAATTGATACTGTGATTCTGTAAATGTGCACAGGTGTGAAGCAAGGGGAGTATCAATCCCACCCAAGCATTCTGATTTCCTTTGAATAAAAACAGAATTGCAGTCTGCAGAAAAATCACAGTTCAGCTCACTACATTCACAGTCACCAGTCACAGCCAGCAGGGTTTCACAAGAGGGAAGTCCTGCTTATCAAACCTGATTTCCTTCTATGATACAGTAACCACCTAGTTGATCAAGGGAAGCCAGTTGATGTCTTCTTTTTTGGATTTCAGTAAAGCTTTCAATACTGACTCTCACAGGATCCTTCTGGACAAAATGTCCAGCAAACAGCTGGATAAACACATCATGGGATGGGTGAGCAACTGGATCATGGGTGGGGCATGATGGGAGGACATCAGACTGGTGATCTGTCACTGGTGGGGTTCCACAGGGCTCCATCCTTGTCCCTGTGCTCTTTAACATCTTCATAAATAATGTGGATGCAGGACTGGAAGGGATATTGAGCAAGTTTGCAGATGACACTAAATTGGGAAGAGCTGTTGACTCCCTCAAAGATCAGGGCCTCCCTCAGCCCGGCAGAGAGACCTCAGCAATGAGAGGGCTGGGCAATCACCAGTCATACGAAGGGAACGTGGGAAAGTGCCAGATTCTGTACCTGGATGGGACAGCCCTGGATGGACAGACAGCCTGGGGAAGGAGATGCTGGAGAGCAGCACCATGGAAAGGGACCTGGGGGTCCTGGTCAATGCAAGTTTAACATGAGCCAGCAGTGCCCTGGCAGCCAGGAGGGACATCCCTGTCCTGGGGAGCATCAGGGGCAGCATCACAGCTGGGCAAGGGAGGGATTGTCCTCTGCTCTGGGCTGGGGAGGCCTCACCTCAAGTATTATGTGCAGTTTGGGGCACTGCAATATAAGAAAGATATAAAGCTGTTAGAAAGCTTCCTTTTGGAGGGCAGTGAAGATGGTGAAGGGCCTCGAGGGGAAGCCATGTGAGGAGTCACTGAGGTCACTTGATCTGTTCAGCCTGGGGAAGTGGAGACTGAGAGGAGACCTCATTGCAGTTACAACTTCCTGTGAGGGGAAGAGGAGGGACAGGCACTGATCTCTTCTCTGTGGTGACAGTGACAGGACCCAGGGAATGGCCTGAAGTTGGGTCAGGGGGGGTTTAAGCTGGATATTAGAGAAAGGTTCTTCATCCAGATGGGGGTCAGGCACTGGAACAGGCTTCCCAGGGCAGTGCTCCAAGCCTGACAGAGTTCAAGAAGATCTGGACAACACTCTCAGGCACATGGTGTAATTCTTTGGGATGTTGCTGTGCAGGGCCAGGAGTTGGACTCAGTAATCTTTGTGAGTCTGTTCCAATCTGGCATATTCTGTGATTCTGTGATCTCCAAACTGGACAAGTGCAAGCCCAGTTCTGTAAAGCACACAATGAAACTAAGACAGAAATACATCATCCATTCACAGTGATGATCCTTTGAAAGAAATCTTGGCAAACTGTGAAGTGCTAAGAAAAGGACTTCTACTGTGCCATTCTGTAAAAGACTAAGGAAAAATCATTTATTTGGTTCTGCCACAAAAGGACTGGGATGTGAAAGCATCTACAGATGGAGACTTCCTATTTAATTAAACCTTACTAATGAACACATGACTCACAAGAACATTACTTTACTTGTAAGCTTGTGCAATCACATTCCTTTCTATGGAATTGGTGAAATAATGGAAAAGACAGTATTGAAACAAATCCAGACCTACTGTTTTTGATTGAAAGCTACAGTAAAGAAAAAGCTATTGGAGGTAAACCTGACAGTGATTAAACTCATATTAATCAGTTCACAAGTCTTCTAGTTCCTTAAAATGGTACACATGTCAATTGTACTTTCACAACAAAATATTTATCCATCCATCCATAATCCAAAGATTATCCATCTTCTCAGTAAATCTCATTTCAAACTACTCATACATAAAAGAGAATGTTACAGCTTCATAAGGTAAGTAATAGGAAGGTTCACATCACAATTTATGAGGCTAAGAGATGCTAACAGCTTTCAACCACTCAAAGAACATAAAGTTACAAAATACGTGAAAATAAAATTTACACTTTAAACCAATCTCAAGTCTTTGATGAGGTAACTATAGGAGTGAACACTAAAAATATGATTTTTGACTCAATCTTTTCATTAAACATATAATCATTCATATCTAGAATAAAATAATACCATCTTAGAATTCACAGCATAAAATACTTCAAACATGCTTTAACTTACACAGTTTGCAAGTTAATGTAATTTAGAACTTAAAGCAAAGGCTCTAGAATAAGTAGTCCTGTTAGCAGCCCAGCAGACCATTTGGACAAAAAGCAAACGATTTCACTTTTCAGAAGCCCCAAGCTGCTATCAGCTTAATAGATGACATTCAGCTCCTAAAAAAATCACATCCTTAACTTCTGTATTTCATTCTTGAAGCCTGTAAATGGATACACTAATACTGTTCTTCATACAGCTTTTGTGAGGCTGCACTTACTGTGAGCAAAGTGCTTTGAGATCTTTAGCATGAATAAAATATATTTTGCACTTAGACGTTAATTATAGAAGTAGCAATATTTGAAATAGGATTTTGTTTCAAGGCAGCAAGACTAAATCAAACATGATTATCTTGGCTTTGATTGTGATATTTTACTTACTATGCTCTATTTTTCCTTGCATTTGAAATATGCAATTTTGCTTTTCTGTTATGTAAATGAATGTTTTTCATCTAACACGTCTATTTTTGGAAAAGGAATAATTTTTTTTCCTAGGCTAAGACAGAAATGTTGCAGAACACAATTCTGAAGCCCAACTGACAGAGTACTGCAAGGTCAATGCAGGCATTCGAAGCAAAAGCAGCAAGAGATGGCCAGAAGACTAACTGAACTTGTAACATTAATATGCAAATGTTTATATACACAGATACCTATCCAGACATAAAAATCACACTACAATATTTCATATAGGTAAACTAGTCCTTTTGTCCATCAGTTAGTTGATCCTAACCTATGCAGCAATTACAAGTCATGGCCTTTCTGAAAAGTAAAAAAGAGCTGGGATAAAGAGAGAAAAGAAAGTCTGTGATGGAAGTCATAGGAACAATCCATTTTAAACTAAAGATTCTGTCTGTCTCTATGTAATTTATTTTAGAAGCAAACTTCAGCAAAGGAAAAGGTTTGGACTTTATCCAAAAACACTGTCAAGCAAAAGAGGTCAAGTCACCTGCCACCACATACTTTTTTTTAAATTGTTTTGCACTTCTGCAAAGTGTGCTGCTTATATTGTTGTATGTGTTCCTAGATATCAGTAGTATTTAACAGCCAGCATGCACCCTGGAAAATACATGTCATATTTATATACAATCCTATTAACATCAACAGGGTTTACTACCTGCAGATGACTTTGATTCTACAGTTTGTGTGATCAAATTACATTGCTTCAGCTTGTTTCCTAGTCTTTGAATTTCACATATTTCTATGCTCAGTAAAGAGAAAATGTGTAAGATTCCTACTTAAGTTGTGGAATAAAATTGGGAATCCAAAAATCGGCATCATTAAAGAGAACTGAAGTCAGGGTTAGGGAAGTAATTTAAAATAACATGCCCTGTGCAAAGAGATGACCCAATAAATCAAAGGAATAAAACACCTGTTGAGAAAAAACATTATCATCTCAAAGCAGTGCTGAAACACTGGTATTTACCCAGACAAATGAGGTTAAGAAGCATATTCTACTCATTCAAATCTTTAAATGAAAGTAAATGCCAACCTAAAGCTCATTTTCAGCATTCTGTGATGCCTAAGAAATGCTGTCACTCACTCATTACACTCCCTCACACGGATGTAATTTCCACCCCCATCTATCGTCATCACATCTGGTTTGGTATGCAGTTTCACCAAAAAAAATCATGTAGGCAAAAAATCACAACATCTTTTCATAAATGCTTTAGTATGCAACTGTGTGTAATTACACACACTATTAAGTACACCTTGGAATATAAACCACCGTGGAATAATTGGAAGGAAAAACTTAGTCCAAAAACTTGATCAAGCTACAGCTTATTACTAGTACACTGGGGTGTAAATCATTTCTCCAAACAGCAAAAAACAAGACATAACACAAAACTTCACATCCCAAAGGATCACAGATAACAGCTGAAGAGACACTAAACAGGTAATCTTTCTGCCTGCCCCAAGGCAAGATCTGTAGCTTTATCTCTTCAACATATGTTTGTGAAACAAACATTAAATATCTCAAATGAGTGATTTCATTATCTACCTAATTCCTGTATTCCAGTGCTCATTGTTGAAAAGCTTTCCTTAATGTTGAATCGGAAACCAATCTATTACAGTGTGCCACCTCCCTCAGTATTGGAAAGTTTTTCAGTCTAACTCAACTTCTGATACATTTTAAACCTTTACAAAGAGTAAATACACTCTTCTTAGAAATACATAACCCCAGCAGACAAAAACATCGAGATGAGGTCTTAGTTCCACTTAACTCATTGAAAACAGACACTGGAAGATGCTCATGGGCACTGCACACTCCACATCTGGCACCCTGGAAACCACAGGTTTGCACCGAAGTTTAAATACCCTGCATGTCCAAAACCCTACCTAGTTTGATTACAGTGGGGAGACTTTCCTGCCCTGGCAGCCGAAGACTGTTCTTCTTCTGATCACAGAATATTAATAAATAAAACTTTCCAGGTGACTTTTTTCTTCAGAGTTAAGGAGTGAAAAAAGGCCAGAAAACTTTCCAGCCCAGCACCCACTGATGCCAAGGCCAAAAGGACTCATGCCGCCTAAGCTGCTACACGAAAAATAAACTTTTCCCCCCCAAAAAAGCCAAAACAAAACCAGCCAAGACACTTTCACAAGGCCCGGAACAAGCAAACCACCGGCGGGTATCCCTTTGCCAGCCCACCTGCACGCCTGCCCTTAGGCACAGGCTGTGGCGGCTGCCACGGTCTCTCTCCCACCGGCGAGCCCGGCTTCTCCACACGCTGCCGGCCGGGACAGCGGGCGAGGGGACGCGCCCCCTCAGCACCCCCGTACTCACCTTCAGAGACCTCGAACTCGGCTGCTCCATTGAGCTGGTAGAGGCACCAGTCAGCCGCGCTCTCGCCTGGGGGGCCGCCGGCTGGGCAGGAGGAAAGGCACAGTCAGTCGGGCACGGGGCCAGCCGGGGCACGGCGCTGAGGAAGGGACAAGGGGAAGTGGCGGCGGGGAGGAGAAGCTGAGAGCGGGGAGGAGAGATGGAGGGGACTGAGAAGGGAACGGAGGGATGAGAAGGGACAGCGAGTGCCGGGGGAAGGAGCGCGTTTCCAGATACCCTGTTT
>VZRX01000864.1:0-104622 GCA_013398075.1 Notiomystis cincta
TCTCCCGGGGGCTCACACCCGATTCGAGAGCCCCCATCCTGGCTCTCCTGGGGTGGGGGAGTGGTGTCACACCCGATCCGACAGCCCCGATCCCGGCTCGCCTGGCTCTCCCGGGGTGGAGGGCTGGGGGTGTGGTGTCACACCCGATCCGAGAGCCCCGATCCCGGCTCTCCCGGGGGCTCACACCCGATCCCGGCTCTCCTGAGGTGGGGGGTTGGTGTCACACCCGATCCGAGAGCCCCGATCCCGGCTCTCCCGGGGGCTCACATCCGATCCCAGGAGCCCCGCAGGGCCGGGCCGCTGTCGCCCCCTCCTGGCACCGCTCGGCGCTGCGAGCGGGGCTGCGCGGGCGGCGCCAATCCCGAAATAATTCCCGAAAAGCTCTAAAGCCCTCCCGAAACAGCGTCTCCAAAAATGAAACATGAACAACGCCTTCTCTAGCAACAAGTGCCCTAATCATAATAGAGTTGCCTGACAAGGATGCATTCAGAAACCTTCCTGCATAAGCTACACCGTCAGGATTTCTGCATCATTACATGTAAGATCTGTATCAGAATCGTGTAGGAAAACCCACTGTGGAAGGCTTCTGCTCTTTCCAAAGTGTGCCCATATTAACAGTTCGTAATAGCCCGAGATCCTCAAATTCACAGAAGATATAAAGCTGGAAAAAGTCTTCAGAGGTCTGGTTTAACCCAGCTGGCAGCTGAGCCCCACATAGGTGCTCCCCTTCCCCCAGGAGGATGGGGGAGAGAATCGATAGTATAAATTCAAGAAACTTCATGGGTTGAGATAAAGGAAGTTTAATAGTAGGTAAAGCAAAATCCATGCACATAAGCAAAGCAAAACAAGGAATTCATTCACCACTTGCCATGGCCAGGCAGGTGCTCAACCATTCCCAGGAAAGCAGGGCTCCATCACACGCAATGGTGGACTTGGGAAAACAAACACAATCGCTCCAAACTTCCACTCTTCCTTTTCCCCCACAGCTTTCTAAGCTGGGCATGATGCCATATGGCCTGGAACATCTTTTGGGTCAGCAGGGGTCAGCTGTCCCAGCTGTGTCTTCTCCCACTCCTTGTTCCTCAGCTGCCTCATGAGCCAAAAAGGCCTTGGAGCAGAAAAGGCCATGGCTCTGTGTAAGCTCTGCTCAGCAGTAATGAAAACATCCCTGTGTTACCAACACTGTTTTCATCACAAAGCCAAAACACAACCCCACACTGGCTACTAGGAACACAAAAATTAATCACAGCCAAAACCCACCACATCCCTCACAAGCACTTTATATGACTACACTTAGAGAACTCCCAGCATTTGTTTCACATTATTAAAGGCTTCTGTGAAGACTCAGGTGCCTGCAGAAACAAAAAGGTCTAAAGAAGAAATACACTAAGCCTTAGAAACATGATAAATCTTTTGTTGTATGCTTTTATAAGTAGGCCAATAAAAACCTAATCATTTTTCCAGAGCATGCACGCACAGTGTAATAAAAAGGTCAAGGGTATATGAAAAGAACCTTTAAGACCAATCTGTGTAACACAAGACAAATTAGACCACAATAGTCTTTTCCAGTCTTCAGATCAAATACTAAGGTGCTGCATTTCACCTTGCAGACTATCCAGCCTAGGATATTACTGGGATAACTCTACAAAGGGAGCAAGTGTTAACTAGGGCTAAAGGTATCACTGCTGTGAAGCAGCTTAGCTCCTCCAGACACACCAGGCTTTAAACGGAGAAACTGAATTAATCATTAAGAAAAAACTCCCCTGCTTTGAGATCTCCAACTACCACAAAGATTTTGAGGAACCATTTTAAGGAAAGTAGAAAACTAATCTGTGACCAAGTTTCTTCAAACTTCTTTGGCCTAAAATAATAGGCTGGAAGGGGTCATGAAGCAGTTGGATACTTAGTGAAGTGAAAACTGCTTTCTGAACTTCCATGACTTTACAAAGGGATCAAGAACATCATATCCAAACTATGTTTCTCTGGCTGAGAATAATCTGCTTTCCTTCAAGCTCAGGAAGGGAAATGGGGTACAGTTAAGCACAATAAAAAGTCAAACAACCAAACAGACTTGATGAACCATAGTGCCTTTCACTTTCACAGAAGTGAAATGTATCATTTAGCATTAGTCTGGAGGTGGGTAAAGAAGGAAAGGGTGATTTTTTTTACTTCACTGCTTTACCCCATAGAGCTGTATCACTGAAGTCTGTATACAGGGCACCACAGCATTTCTGCTTGGTAGAAGAGAGGCAACAAAAATATCCTTCACCTTCAAATACTGTGGATGTGATTGCACGGAGCAGAAACTGGGCTGCTGACCAGAGACACATCAGGATTGGTACTTGACCACCTCTAGTTAATCAGGACACAGATCAAAATGAACCAGTAAGAAAAGCCCTTGTCCACTACCAGCAAATAGAAAAGGACACATGAAAGAAAGAACGACCACATTAAAAGCAGTCCTTCCATTTGTACATCTAAAAATCATCACTTTTATTGCAAAGCAGTATGAAAAATTGGCTGAAAATATCTAAAACCTTTTGCTTTCAACACATCTGCTTCCCAGAGTACTCTTACTGAATGATCTGAGGCAGTAAAAGGCTACGGACACATTTACTTTCCAAGCATTCAATGAATGCAGCAGCAGTGAGAGGAAAAGCAATTTCAATTTATACAATCATAGAATATCCTGAGTTGGAAGAGACCCACAAGGACTGAAGTCCAGCTCCTGGCCCTGCACAAGACCAGCTCAAGAATCCCACCATGTGGCTGAAAGCATTGTTCAAATGTTTCTTGAGCTGTGTCAGGCTTCTCCCCTGGGGAGCCTGTTCCAGTGCCCAACCACCCTCTGGGTGAACAACCTTTTCCCAATACCCAATCTAAACATTCTTTGACACAGCTTCAGCCCTTTCCCTCAGGTCCTGTCACCAGTCACTAGAGAGAAGAGATCAGTGCCTGCCCCTCCTCTTCCCCTCATGAGGATGTTACAGACTGCAGTGAGATCTCCCCTCACAATCTTCTTCTCCAGGCTGAACCGAACAAGTGACCTCAGCCACATCTCATATGGCTTCTCCTCCAGACCCTTCATCTTCATAGTCCTCCTCTGGACACCCTCTAATAGTTTTGTATCTTTCCTATACTGTGATTTATATTGTGGTGTCTGAAACTGCACAGAGTATTCAAGACACTTTCCTATATTCTTTGTCTTGTCCACATAAAAGTATCTTCCCTCAGACTATTCTTTCTGAACAATCCTGATGGATTATTAAAGTCAAAGAAAATCGGTAAATTCTCAAAGGATTTGCAACTTCAGGTTTTCATTGTCCCTATATTATACCAAGATCAGCATGGCAGCAGTTGTTATAACAAATTTTCTGTTGGATCAAGTACAATGGGTTTACTGAAATGATTTCTAATCTTTTAGGTTTTCCCATTACTTTGTCAAAGAATTCTTCCTAGAAAATAAAGATCTGTAAAAGAACACCTATACAAGCCAAAAAGTGAAAGATTTACCATCTACAAGAATTAAATTCACATTTTTTTGCTGCCTTGCAACTTTGTTGAAGTTGAGCTGCTACCTGAAGCCAAAACTCAGATAAACACGTCAAAATAAGAAATGAAAGGCATCCAGCAAATAGCAACTGGAAATAGAGAATAGAAAGGAAATCCATTTAACTGTCTAGTTTCTTAATAAGTTTACCTTGACAATAAGGTAAAATGCTGAAACACAACAACACAACATAAAGAAACAATAAGTGATAAATATGACAGAGGTGAGTTCAAGCAAAGGAAAATTTTAAGACAGGATAAATACACGAACAACAAAACATGTACTGCTCAGCTGATGAGGCACAAAAATACATCAGTCAGTCTAACAAGGCTTCTTCGTGCTACCTCTCCAGTTATTGCTCTTTAATTTGATCCTTGGTATAAACTGCCAACCTACAGCTACTGTACAGCCCAAGCCATTGACAGTTCAAAGAGCTTAACAAGTTAGCTGGGATCAAATGTCCATAAATGCACCTCACTTTGAATCAAAGATGTCAAGACAGACAAAATCTACTGGTCCTTATATCTGGTTTAAGAGTTCATCATCTATTGATAAAGCATTGTGCATTTTTTAATTTGTACTTCTTAGCCAGACATTTCACCACCAGTTTAAAGGGCCACTTAGCAACTTTATTCACTCCAAAAGTCAGTCAGGCTCTTAAAGCACAAGTCAAACATCACTTTCACACACCAGACTAGCAAGAAGCGTACAGACCTTCTCAAGCTTGCAAAGCATTGTATTTTTTCCATGATTTCCTCAAAGATTAAGACATACAGACTTCTGTATCTAGAATGTCACAAGAAAATTAAATTCCTGAGGTCCATATGCCCTTAGCTTAAGGCCATAAAAATATTAATTTTCTACCTAGTGTTATACTTGAAAAAAATCATGCTCAGCTACAAATATATGGCTCTAAAATAATTCCCAGAACTACCACCACCCCTACTAAACAGCTCCCATGGCATGGGTGAGACTTGCCTCCCAGGATTCAGAGGTAGACAACCCCACTTTATCAAGATATTCCACATGCCCAGTATAACAACCTGTCCTTCGTTATCGTCTACTTGAAAAACAGTATTAATAATGTAAACATTAAGCTTGCAAGATTCCTGCAGAGCTCAGCTAAGAACAGTCAGTTAATTCACCATAAAATATTAGGTGTGTCAGTTACTAGTTAATCTATTTAAACATGCTTTTTACTGAACCCTGCTAAATACTAATTAAAAAGTCATGCAGTAACACACTGAATACTTCACAGAGGCTTCTCAACTCTGAACTTTGATACCTGATTCTTTCAAACAAAAGCACATCCTAAATTCTTTTGTTTCTTCATTAAACTTGAAATCAGAGACAGGAATAAAGTCAGAGGGCAGAAAGGTCACATACATAAATTTTAAGTACATGAAAGGCAAGTCAAACAAGCCACAGGCCAGAAGAACAGTTCTGTGACCTTCTTTCCGATTCCTCTGGTAAATAAGTACTCAGAAGGTTAGTTTTAATTTGCATGGCTGGTGTCAAAAAGGATTGAAAGTGACAAACCATGTCAGCCTGCATTTGAAACCTTTAAATCCGATCTCTCTCATTGACTGCCAAAGTGAGTGTGCAAGTGAATTAGGAGTCAGTTTTAGACTAACTGTGATCATGGTGAGTGGCTCTAAGCTCAGTCAGGCTTCAGAGCAGATGAGCCCAGGGCTGAAGAAAGTATGATTATCTTCAGCTCCATTTTGCAGAAGCCCTGTTAACATGACTGAAATATCTGATAAATCACTTCCCCAGCCTTTTAAGAGAGCAAGACTGAAATCTAAATTTTAGGAAGCCCTATGACTGTCCCAATAGAGTTTCACTGCAGTAAAAGCTAAGAGCAGCCCCTGATGTTCTGAAGTTTTACCAAACACAGATAGCTGAGACGAGAGACAGACTCTGAAATATCCTTTCTGCCCTCCAAGAGTTACTATTTTTCATGCTGCTTTCAGAAAACAGAACCCAAGTCAGATTTTCCTGGTTTGATGGTGCAACCATTACATCATATCCATTCCCATTACTGTCACTTAAATTTCTCATCACATTTGGCCTGGAAAAATATCCAGTTCCACCAAAACATTTTTCTTAGATTTTTCTTAGTCTTTTAGTAATCAGACTAAAACCAGAAGACTTTATTTCTGGTTAACCTCTAAGAATGAAAACTAGAAGTGACCTGCTGTCTGAAAAAAATCTGAGGAGCACAAAATTTACTATATTTAATACAAGGCTCCAAATAATTTTATAACACCACCAGCTTTCTACAGCCATATCTCATTTTCAAAACACTTATGACCTTCATGAAGTGCTTAGAAATCCTCAAAGAGTAGGACACTAGAAGCAAGTATTGTTCCTGTGATTGATACTATAATGACAAAAAGGAGAATTTGAGGTTACACAGGTGGAGTACATTTAACACCAGCAGGAACTGGGAATGAGCAGCACCAAGTGTCTGTGCCATGCCATGGAACTTGTCCACACAGGAAGGTAGATGCTTCAGTAGCAAACTGATTACTTACATTACAACATATGTACATCACTACACATAATCACATTTATTTTTGATTAATTAAAGCATGAAACTCCTTGCATACCAAGATGGATTTACTGAAAGTTGCCCTGGTTTTGGCTGGGATAGAGTTCATTTTCTTCTAAGTGCCTGATACAGTGCTGTGCTTCAGATTCAGTATGAGTTGACAACACACTGATGTTTTGGTTGTTGCTAAGTAGTGCTCACTCTAAATCAAGGACTTTGCAGCATCTCACACTCTGCTGGGGAGCAGGTGCACAAAAAGCCTGGAGGGAGCACGGCCAGGAAAGGTGACCTGAACTGGCCAAAGGAATATTTCACACTCCAGGATGACCAGTATATAAACTGGGGGGACTTGACTCAGAGCCACTAATTGCTGCTCAGGGAAAGCCTGGGCATCAGTCAGCAGATGGGGAACAGCTTTATTATGCGTCACTTGTTTCTCTTGGGTTTTATTCCTCTTTTTCATTTTCAGTACAATTATTATGTTTTACTTTATTTCAGTCATTAAACCCACAAGTTGTACCTTTTTTCAATTCTCCCCAGATCCCACTAGGGGAAAGGGAATGAGTGGCTGCACAGTACCTACCAACTAAGCTGAGCTTAAACCACAACAAAAATCAGAACTATATATGGAACCTTAATTTATTGTTAAGCTCCTACTTCAAGCATTTTTACAATGTCATCCCTGCTGAAAAAATAAAAATTAGACCACCAATATCCTCCACAAAGCAAGAAGTGAGTACACTTCCTCACACTCCATTCTCCCTGATATTTAGGAGTTACTTCTCTGATTACTGAACTCCCAAGCAAAATTTGACACAAGAAACAGGGAGCCCCTGCTGATTGCTCCTAGACGTGGCTCAGGGAAGCCATTCAACACAGTTAGCACATACAGCCATCTACTGATAGGAACGCTTGGTACTCCTGCACATCACCTCATTGACATTTGAAAGGAAGCCCTGCCAACTTCAGACAGTACCTCAAATCTCAAAGCAGCTAAAATGAGCTTGTAAGGAAGAATTCCAGAGGTCCAGTCTGCACACGAGAGTTGCCTTTCAGTAATGGCAGCAGGACTTGTTTCCTTCTGCCATAAGGATTTCAGCAGCCCTAACTTTCAATTACCTACACATTTAATTTTACACAAACCCAACAACTGCCAAGCACCCATTTTCAGGTCTCCCCTGTTAGAAATGTGCCTGGTATCACCATGTTTTATTTACAGTTAGCTTCTTCCATCTGCAGTTTCACATACTTCATTCAGCATTCACACACTACTTGTCTTGAATCACTACCATAAATAAATGTGAAAGAAGGTAAAGAAACTTTCCTCTCACAGATCTTTCAGTATTTTTAGAGCATCACTCATGAACCAAGTTATGCCAATCAACACTACACTTGCACATTTACCAACATTTACATACAACCACCAAGTCAGCCTTCGAAATAAGGCTTGATTTCAGAACTACCATCACCTCCACAGGCAGAAATATTTTTCAGATTTTGCATAAAGATGAGCACATGAGAACTGAAAACAGAAAATTAGACAAAAAAATGTACTGAGTTCTTGCTTCTTCATAGAACCTCAGCTTTCCCAAGGTTCTTCATTTACAGAACTTACTATAAACTAATAACCATACAAAATGTTCCAGTTCCCACTGTCTGGTACCAGCTGCAAATTAATCCTATTAGCATGGTCATCTTACTACACATGCAAATAAGTCTACTTCCAATCTATAACATGTTTAATGGTTTACAGCCGAAAAAAAAAACACCTTTTTTAGGATGGCTTAAGGTTCAAGTATACAAATACATCTTCTTAATTAGAACAAGGGATAAAGTCTAGTCTTCTGGAAAAGACTCCCACTGGTCTGAAATTGATGCAGCAGCTAAATGTTTCAATGACTGCTTAAATCAAAATTTAAGCAATACACATTATATTTGTGTCCCAAGGAGACAAGGCATCAAACCCTTGAGCAGAGTTCTCAACAAGAAAAATCAGGACTTATTATGCAGGAACATTGAAGGATACTGATATTTTAGTGCTTTCAAAACAAGGTTTCAAGGCAGAGAAATTCCTGTCATATCTTAATTCAGAAAGGCAGATTAATAACACTGCCCACAAAAATATTGTCATAGCATCTTAATTATTTCCACATTTTTCTTTTTTAACTGAAATGTTATCCAGGAACTTGAAGCAGGTCAAGCTCCACTTTTTAAATTTGAAATTATGTAATTTGTGTGTACACAAATTATAATGTTTAATTATAAGCATAATATGCAAATTCATCCACTTCCATTTGAAAACTATAATTACCAGATTTCAGAAGTCTAGACCGAGGATTTTCCCTAGAAACCAAATTTCAACATGACTGGAAATTTGTTAGCAAATTGGCTCTTCTGTCTAAGCAGTAAACACACCTGAATTGTTTCAGCATCTCAGAAGGATTCTACTTCATCCATACAACTCTTACAAATTAGTCTTGAGCTTCTGAAGAAAACCAGCTGATGTACAGTATTTCGTTTGAAGTAAATACAGATAGCAAATTTAATAGCACTAAGACACTAAAATGCTATTACATAATTAAGTTGGTTATTTAAAGCGCTTAAAACCTTTGCTAAGACATTCTCACAGACACCCAAAAGAAGCCAAACTTGGAAATCTGTTTCATTCTAAACTTAAAGGATAAACAAATCCAGTTAAAAAAATTAGACAAGCCGTTTCATTTTCCTCCACATGAACAAATATAGAAAATACTCAGTGCACCTGGCACACAAAATCCAAGCCAGAGCCATTACATGTACATTTCCACTAATAGTTTTCATTTATTTAAGTGCATACAATTATTACAATTGAGAAAAAAATAGTCCCTGATAAAGTTAGTGTCTTGGCAGGATGGGTTTGTAAAACATCTCCTCCTGACCTCTTATTTCCCATCTGTATTATACAGCCACTTCATTTTATTTGGCTCTTTGGAAATTCTACAATTAAGCTACCAATTTAACATAGATAATATACAAATTTTCATTTTAAACTACAGTCAACCAATTGATTAGTCACCCTCAACCTTTCCCCATCTCAAAGATGTGAAACACTTCTGATATAATCCAAAACTTCACTTTCAAAGGAAACAAAAAAATCAAGAGACCTACTAGATTACCACTGACAATAGAAATTTTTGGAACTGAATGTACACATGCAGATACCATGATGAAAGGTAAAAGTTTAAGTCATCCAAATTCTCATTTCAATGAGAACCTCAAAAAGTATCATAAACTCAGTCAAAAAGTCAGATATACTTCCTTTAACACTGTGTACAAAATAGTAAATCACATAGTTTTGTAACTTCCTGGAATAATTTACACATGCAAAAATACTCTTCGCTACCTGGCGAGGAACGCCAATAATTCGCAGCCATCAAGTTTAATTTTTATAAGTTTTTTAATTTACAGCAAACACAGCAAATAACTGCTTTTTAACATCACTCTCCTTTCCTCACTATCAAAAGGCACATTTTTATGGATTCAAAGTTAAAAAAAATATGCCAAATACCAACGACCCATGGACACGGACCTTCAACTCACTTGGCATACACATTCCACAGCTGAAACTGTGACAACTACCCCTAACTCCAGAGTATTTCAGACAACAGTAATTCTTCTGAATCTGAGACGGTGTTCACATCTATTACACATCAAAACCTACAACACTTTAGAAGAACACACATCAAATTAAACTTGTTCCTGTTATAGGATGTAAAGTACACCAAGCACTGCTTTGTAATCAGTGCAAATGAAGCCAACATCATTTTGGCCGTCATTGTGTTCGGTATATTAGAGGATCACTTCATAACTTATTTCACTTGAGCATCCTAAGCACTAGATCAAGCATTTGTCTCTCCAGAGCTGTACTTGAAAGTCACCTGTCAATTATGCAGTACCTCCAAGTGTACATTAAATCATACTTTAAAACACACAGAATGACTTTTCTACTCAGTATTGCATCACTGAAACAAAGAGCTAGCACTTTAAAGCACATCTGACATGACAGATGCAGAAGGGGTGGGAGTAATTTGTTATCTGGAGTTATATAATTACAAAATAAAATATGCTTTGAGTTTACCAAATGTATTGCTGGTTCCTTAACATTTTAGCCACAGAGCCCGAAGTTTCTAAGAAAAGCCATCGGTAGTAGGCTCATTCTTAAGAAGGCTCAGACACATGTAAACAATCGGCTGTTTATTGTTCAGAAACGGGGAAAACACGAAAACCTTCTGGGGTTTTAGTAGACGCGCAGCCCGAGCAGAGCACAGCACACCCGGCTGTCTTACAGAGCCACGCAACTCGGAACAATCCGTAACTCGAGCAACGAGCGATGGCAGAGGAAACACCGATGGCAGCGGGGCAATGCGGGAAGGCTTCCAGCGTGAGCGGCTGCCTGGGCGATACTGCCCGGCAGGGGAAGGCGCCGGGGGCCGGCAGACACCGGCAGCCTGAACACGGCAAACCCCACCAAGCGGTGCAAGGCAAGGGTGAACCCCGCACCCAGAACCTCACCAGGAGCCTGATCACAGCAAACCCCTCCAAGCGGTGCAAGAGGAAGGGCAAACCTCCAGCCGAGCATCCGCCGCGGCCGCCGCTCACTCCGGCCCGTCCCCACCGCGGGACAAGGCGACCCCGCTCCGCCCCGCCGTCCCTCACCTTGGTTGACCAGCCGCAAGGCGTGGGTGAAGGACGGGTCCAGGGAGTCCTTCTCCGCCATCAGCTCGGGCAGGTACTTCTCGTCCATGGCAGCGGCGGCGGCCCGGAGCGGTAGCGGAGCCGGGGCGCCGGGTGCGCCCGCGGGGAAGGAGCGGGTCCGAGTCCCAGGCGGCGGTAAATCCTCGGAGGCAGCGCTTCCCCCTGGCCGCCTCCCGCCCGGGGCTGCGGGGACGCATCCAGAAGGAAGCGCCGCAAGCCCCCGGCCAAGAGGGGGGAAGAAAAGGGGCGCGGGCTGGGGGGACGCCCCCCCTCAGCGGGCAAGGGGCGCGGAAAAACCCACTCTGCGGAAGCGCACGAAGAGGGAAAACGGGGAAGAGATGCGCCCCAGGCGCCGCTGACCCAGGCAAGACCGGGGCCGCGCACACAATGAAGGGGACTGCGAGGCGGCGGCAGGCACGGCTCACACAGCCTCAGCACACACAACACCCGCGGCGTCGCCGCGCCGACTAAGCGGCGAAAGCGCGCCGCACCAGGTTTATATACCGCGAGTAGACCACGCCCCCGGGGGCCCTTAGCCCCGCCCAGGGGCGATGCCCCGCCCCGGCTCCTTCCAATGGGCGGGGATAGCAGAGCCCCCCCAAGCGTCGCCCCCTTGCTCAAGTGAAGGCTTCTATTGGATGGCAGCATCTGTCAGTCCGAGACGAGCCGCAGCTTCTCATTGGTGGCTGCTGCTGGCCCCGCCTCCCCGCGGCCGGGGAGGGGCCNTGGGAGCGGCCGTGAGCCTCAGTGAGCCGCCGTGTGCCTGGGGCAGCGGGAACCGCTGAGCCACTCAGACCCCACAGCGACCCTGCCGACACACGAGTCCCCTTCAGGGCCTTCCCCGGGCCCGTAGGATCCGTGAGAGGGGTCGGGGATCCAGGACGGCGTCCTCTCCGTCCCTCTCAGATCTTACGGAGAAAGACAGATCTTGTGTTGAAAGGAGTGCAAACGCGATTTTGTTTTCTTTTTCCCTCCCCCAATCAGCGGTATCCTCTATCCAGCGTTCTGTACTTGCGCTTCTAGTAATACAAACCACTTTATAAATAGCAGCCAGAAAACCGTATTTCTGATGGGCTGCCCAGATGTGCGGCTGTTTCAGGGTTTCAGATTCGCCCTGTTCTAAAACGGAAAGAGAAGAAAAGTTTAAAAGCCCTTGCTCAAGCCTGTTTCCCTGTTTTTTCAGAGGATGCATTTGTTATACTAGGTCATGATTCACTCTGATCTTTAGCTTTGAGACTTTACATTGCTTCTTATTAGTCCTTAGGTGTCTCGTCAATGAATCTTAGGTGACAAAAGTCCGGAGGAAGCTGGACTAGCTCTTCTGTGTCACAGAGCACAAGGGCAAAGCAGAGGAAAATTACTAAATCACTGAAGCCAAACCCATAAAGTAGCATTTTAAATCAATGTTTAGTGGAAAAGCCGATAAGGAACTTTGATGATCTAAACTTAAAAGACCACTGAAAATATTATTATATCTGTGAATCGAATAACCATACATTTACTTCTTTATTTCATGGGAAAAAAAAAAAAAACACAACAACAAAAAAAAACCTTACTGCAATGTATCTTACTCATAATCTTGCAATACAGGGAGGAAAAAAACTCTGAAAAGGTAAACCAGCATGAGAAATGCTCACTCAAAGCTTGGAAGCAGAGGTGAAGAGTCCCTTCCCAGAATTGCAAGTGCTCTTTCACCCTGAAAACCAAAAGACCATATTTTAAGGTATCTTATTCCTTGTTGTATTTCACAGATTGCAATATCCCATGAAACAATGTCTGGTATGTTACAACATGAAATATACTCGATTTACACTCTCTGTACAACCATTCCAAATAAATCTTGATACAGAATGAACAGAAACAAATTTGCAAAGTTCTATTTAAAAAATTCTCTTGCATGACATCAGGCTTGATGGATACAAGTAAAGCATACAAGCAACTGGAAGAAGTTGAATTAAAACGAATGTTTTTTTCAACCTTCCATATACATCTTCTATATAAAAGTACTGAACTGCAGCCATCTGTTGTGAAACAGGCAGGCACATACAACTCTGACACAGAACAATATGTAGGAGTGTAATCTTTATTGGGTGACCTGGAGCAAAATAATCCCTATTTTGCCAGTTAAGCCTAAATGTACTTAAAATTGTACTAAAGCATGTAGGACCTCAGACAGAAAGGTAGCTGTGTTGTACAAATTGTGTAAAACACAATGCACCTTTCTTGGAAAGAGTCATATTCTCCCTGGTAACTGATTAAATAAACATTTGGTGTTTCAAGAAACCACAGTATTTCTTCTCAAATTAAATCAATTCCCTTTGGCTTTCAACAGAGAAAGACTTACTGGAAGTCTGAAGTCTTGGTTCTCTCCAGGTCTGTAATAATACAGGAATTACAAAATTATCCACACTGTACCCTATTGTTCAAACTCAAACCTACACATAACAAGTGCAGGATATTGTTTTCTCCAATGAAATTCACTAGGATGCAATAAAACAAGAGGAGGGCAGAAAGGATGGGAAATACGAGCCTTGGGCCCTAGAAAGCAGCCAAGGATGTGGTTAGCTGGGAAAAGCCTGCTGAGCATCATTTTTACTGTCCAAGAAAGGCAGGAAACACCATCTTCTTAAGGATTGATTGCTTTCTTACTGCTGGAATCTATACAAAGCTTGAAAAGCAGCTTGCTCAAGGAGCTGCCTCGTAAGTGTTAGCTGTAAAATCCAGGAATATTGAAGAGCCATGAGTCCAGACTTTTAAAACTCATGACTTAAGTGTCTTTTCTTTCTAACAGTACACATCTGCTTTGCTGTTCAATGCATGTGGTAATCTCAGGCAGTTACTTTGGGAGGTGGACACCAGTCAGGATTCATGTCAGACTAATATCCATTGCTCCTTTTTAAGCACCAGTTATCTGACCTGACAGTGTGCCTGCCTATCTATAAGCTAAAATTGTAGGTGCCAAAATTAATACTCCTAGGTGCTAGAAGCATAAGGATGTGTTGATATCTTCACTCTCAGGAATGAGATTCACTTTCTTGTACCAACAGGATGTGAGTGGACCATGTGTAAAGAGGCAGAAACTGATCTGTGTCCTCTCACTGGAATATGGATTCAAATTAATCGACTCGCATTTTCTTTATTTGTTGGATCAACATAAAAAGCAGTGATTGCAAGCAGTAGTTTCACCATTAAGTCTTTATTCCAAATATTGTAAGCACAGATAAATATTTGTCATTTCCATGGAATTGTTGAATGCTTTGATTTGGAAGGGTCATCTAGTCCAACTCTGCTCCTGTGATGAGCAGGGGTGTCTTCAACTGGATCAGGTTGCTCAGAGCCCCATCAAAGCTGACCTTGAGTATTTTCAGGGATGGGGCATCACCTCTCTGGGCTACCTGGTCTAGTGTTTCACCACCCTCATTGTAAAGAATTTCTTCTTTATATCTAGTCAGAGAAAAACCAAACTAAGTGGACAGTAATTTAGGCAAACTCAGCCTTGTGGCTGGGATCTACTACAAAGCACCTGATCAAGGGGAGCCTGATAACAGCACCCTCACTCCAGATGCAGAAGGCACTGCACTCACAGGCACCTGCTGGGGTCATTTACAATTCTGTTGAAGACTTTACATGCCTCTAATGTAGTTCTTGCCTCTGACTAACTCCTGGTTCCTGATTTAAATCTCAGACCACAACAGGCTGTTACAGAATCATTATTTGTTTGAGACTTTGACTCACTAAAATGCACATTAGCTGATGGCTTGTAGAAGCAGGGTCTGTTTGGGGAAATAGTTTGTCACAAGTACCACATCTAGTGATTGATGTGACTCACCACAGTTCTGACTAGCATGTTGCTAAGTAGGTTCTGGCTTCTTTAATATTACAGTGTGTTACTTGCCAATTTCTATTTGGCATGATGAAAGTACCATTGCACTCCTTTCTCCTGTGGCTTTTCTGTTTTCTTTTTTTTTTTTTTAATTTGAACTTGCATGTGTTTTAAAATATGGAAAATAAATAAGAGTATACTGTCATATCAAGACATCCATCACAAATTGTTTTCAAAAGCTTTTCTCTAAAAATTCACATCGTTCTCTTTTATACCTTTTGCCTCATAGTTCAAAGTTTAGGCTCTTTTTGGACCTAATCAAGGTAATCAGCCAAGTTAAGGTAGAACAGAGTACACAAAATGTATGAAACTTATAGAGCAAAACGATTACATCATCTTTAGCAGGTAAATTTAATCATTTTACTTTATTTTTTTTCCAGGTCTTAAAGGCTAACACACTGTATCAGAGCAATCTCTCCAATTTCTAGTGCAGTAATTGAGTCAATACATTGCAGTGAGCTCCCCACCCTTGTCATTATATTCAAGTATGCCATGATCTGAAGGGTTTTTGTCTTTCCCCTGGACCTTTTGCTGATGGCAGTTGTAGCAGTGCACATAGTCCTGGAGCTGCACACACATGTGCCTTGGTCATATGATGTGCCTGTAGGCATCTTGAGGAACTTTGTATTCTCTGCTCTGAAGCATGTTGTCATACTAAAAGGGTCTTTTCTAATCTTGTTTTGACAAAGGTGAAATTATTTTACAGCCCATTATTTGTTTTGTACAAGTACTTGTTAAAAATCTAGATTTAGTAACTTTCTATTATGTACTTGCTAATACTAATGATGCAAATATATCAACATTATCATGAAAAAAAGCCCTTTTTTTAGTCTTTTTCTCTTGTGTCATATTTGAATATAAATACTTTTTTAGTACTCCTTTCTTGATCTTATACTGTAGCTATAAAGGAATGTTGTACTATTGCTAAATTCCTCTGCTAGGAGCTTTTGCAAAATTGTACGCTCTTTAATTTCCTATATTCCTGCCTAGTACGCTTACAAAAGTGGTTTGCTTTGAGCACTTTGTGACTGCCTTCTCTAGTGCTGGGACAATCAATGTGTATTACAAACCTTGATGCATCTGGTCCTCCCACATACCTCTTTTATTGCTCTGAACGTGGGTGATGCCAAATCCAGTGTACCCTTATCTCTGTTATACCTGTCCTCTTCCTGCTTTCACATCTCTTAGCACATTGTGTTGTGTGCTAATGAATATTCTCTTTTGTTCTTAGGACAGCTTTTTACAGGGTGAAATTGTTTGTTGCTAATTTTTTTCTTATATTCAAACCATTAAAAGCTTGTCTGTCACAGGCTGTCTTTCCTAACCACCAAAGCTTCATCAGCCATAAGTTATCAGTTGTCTTGGGAAGACCGTGATGTGTCTCACAACATTTATCTTTGTGTGGTGATGTTTTCTTGAAAAAGAAACAGAACTCAGTTCAAAATTGCAATCTCTGTTTTCCTGTCTGCTTGCAAGAGTTTACTGGATACTTGAACTTTGAAAATATCAGTCAGTTTTTCCCTGTTACATAGTGGAACCAAGGTGAAGAATATTAGCTACTCCAGCCCTGAAATAAATCTGCTGCATTAATATCTTCTGTGTACCACTATTTTCTGCAGTATTTCATTTCTGATTTACTGATGGCCCATTTCTTTCATTATTCTGTGTGAAAACCACAGTTTCTTTTCTTTGGATAATATATGAGAAAATGACATTGTTCAGACTGCTCAGCTCCTCAGAGAGTCAGAGTAAACTAAAGTTGTTGCATAATAGAGGACATTTGGTGATGGTGGTTTATTGCATTTGCTTTTAAACTTTAACTCTACACAGTAATAATAAAGCAGTCTTATAAAAAGCATTTCTTAAGCTTCTCTTAAGATCCCTCTTAAGGGAGGGGTAGTAGTAAAATGTCCATTTTTCTCTTGGAATAAAAAATCTTATTTAAAAAGCTGGAGGGTAAGCCAGAACATAGTTCATGAGAACTTTGCAGACTATGTTGAGACCAAAGTGCATACAAAAGTAATGCTGCTCTTAAGTAACCTTCAAGAGTCTGCATACTTGAAGTGAGATTATGAGGCAAAGCAGAGCTGTAGGAGAGTCCCAAAGGAAGTGATGGGGAGGATAACCAAAAAAAGGCATAAAGCATTTTCTGTTTGGGAATGGAACCATGCTCCTTCTGTACCTTCTAAAAGGCAACAGGTGTTAGAGGAACTCACCATGTAAGACAGCAAGACAGCTCCCACTCAAAGCACAGATGCAGATCAGTCTGTGAAACGTGGATTTTATACATGCACCCACTCTGCCAGGCTACAGTGGAAGGATCAAGCAGTGCAAAATGTTCTCAGCATCCTGTTCTTGGTATCTTTTGTGATGCAGAGAGTTAAGGAACAGAAAGAGAATCGCTAAGCTTTGCCATCAGAGGTTTGCTCAACTCACCAGCAGTTGCTGAGAAGGCATTTGTGTTTTTATGTCCAGCTCCAGATAATGTCATTTGCACTTATAACACAAAATAGGTCTGTTTTCTAAGGCAAATGCTTTCAACCTACCCATCAACACCATCTCAACAATGCTGATGTGACTGTTGCATGTGGATCTCATTGCTTCATTTTTTAATATCACAAAGCCAGGTAGATGATATATGCAAAACAGTTGTTTTTAAAAATATTTCAGCTGTGTATACATTTATAATTGCTAATAATTACGAAAAAATACCTCAGGTGTCAAGGCAGAGTTTTGTCACATTCTATATTTATGAATTTTATCACACAAGAAATCTGTTCTTTAAATCTGTCACATGAGTTTGGATTAATTTCTATTGAAACTTTTAATCATTGTGGTTTGGCCCTGTATTTTGAAATAAAATGTTTACTTACTTAAATTTGCTTTAAATTTTTGCAGTAAGCAAACTATGTATTCTGTCTTTAAGTTAGTGGTTTATTAACTTTAGCCAGTACATTGACAGAACCATAGAATCACAGAATATTCAGAGTTGGAAGGGACCCAGAGGGGTCATTGAGCCCAACTCCTGGCTCTGCACAGGACATTCCAAGAAGAGTTGGCACTGCAAGATACTGCAACAAGAGTTGGGAGAGCTGTTGCTTTGGGGGATGTTAAAGGAAATGCGGCTGTGAGAAGAGAAAGAGAAGTCACTGGGAAAACAAAACAAAACAAAACAAACAAAAAATCAACAAAACCCCCAAAAACTTTTTTCTATAAACTATGCCTGAGAATTCAATGGGTGATAATGGCCTGATTTCACATTTTTAATTTAGAACTCAAATGGAAAGAAAATAGTTCTGACCATTCATTCACAAGTATTGCATCACTTCCATCTATGTATTAAGTTAGCAAAATGAGGGAAAGGGAGAAGCAGGACTATTTCATTACAGCAGGTCTATTTCATTATAGATCAATGTATAAAGTGAAATGTTAAGGCAAAAATATGTCTTTGCTTTCCTGCTGGAATATTTTCATTAGATGCAGTGTCCCACCCTCACCCCATCATTTTCCCTAATAATTTGGTATTCTGACCAAATGCAGTTATGTGACTTAAATTGAGAAATATATTTTTGTCAGAAATTAGTTACTAAAAATCAATAGTTTGAATTTTATTCGTGCATTGCCTTACTTTGGCAGTCAACAGCTGCAAATGTAAACTCAGGTAAGAAGTGCTTAGTAAGGCTTAAAATATATCCAAGCACACACTTCCTTAAAAATAATACATCAGTAGTCTAATATCTCCATTCTGGGTCTTATTTAGGGGCCACCAGATAGTTTATTATCTTTTTTTCAAATTAGTGGAGGATTAGAACGTAATATTTCCCAAGGAAACCACTTCTGTTTTCTTAAGGAAACTGTTAAGTTTTATTGACTTTTGAAGAGTTTTACCTCTTACAGAGTTCAAGTGAAAATGCAGCATTTGAAAAGTGGGGTATGAACGGGTGTTTGAAATTACCTTGAGAAGCTAATGATGTCTTTATAGCATTAGTATTTAGTAATTGATGCCTTCATCCTAAAATCTCTACTTTGCTGCTCCAGCAAGTCCTAAAAATTAGCATAACAATCCTAAAGAACAAATGGGTCCCTTGCTGTAAGTTTCTCAGCTACTGATTTTTTCATTCATTACTGTGATTTTTTTTTTCCTGGTGTTTTGCCACAAATCTCCTGTTCCCATGATACCATATGCAGTTAAAATTATCTCATCTTGGATTTGTTTTTCAATAAACAGAATGTGTTACACAAATGTGCCATATTCATAGTTGCAATATAAAACAAATACTTTGCTCTAAACGACACAAATAATTAGATTTTTAATATCCATTATTGTTTGTTGGATTTTTTTAAATTCCTGATTGCTTATATTATAGCTATAAGTATAATAATGTGATCTCTTATGTTCTATATTGCATTAGATTTCCGCAGTAATATCAGGAAACAACACTAAAAATATCCAATGCTAAGTATAACCAGATACATTTCTATTTCTTTTTTTTTATCACAGAAATAGAACAGCTATAATTTTATACTAGTAACAGACCTAATTTCAGTAAAAACACTTCAGGTAGGCTGGGACAAATTAAAGCATAAAAGTGGGATTGTGTGAAAGAAACATATGCTTTCATTTCAAGATTTATGGTATTTATCTACAGCAGTGTTAAAGTCTTGCTGGTTTTTCAATATGGAAGAATATTCAAATGTCCTTAACATAACAGGTTGTGGTCAAGTGCAGCTTCTTAAAGCATTGTTTTGCCAGATGCTGTTGTCCTCTACGTGCAGGAAAAATACCAACATGAACATTTTTCCTTGTCAGCACAGACAGCACAATCTTACAGTGAGCTGCCAAAGAAAAGGAGAGTGGAACAGACCCCACAGGGTCATCTAATCCAACAGTTTGCCCAAGGAGAGGGGCCAGGGAACACTAAAATCTGCTGAACTGCCTTGCCCAAACTTTGGTACAGTTCCCCCAGTAAGGGCCATCCCTGGTACCCTCAGACCCCTCCTGGGGTGTAAAGCATTGTGGGCTGTGAGTGTGCAGGGGGAGCTCACTGCAGGACCTGAGCTTCTGCCCTGAAGCTGTAACACAATGGCTGTAAAGTTTATCCCACTTCTTCAGGTTATGCAGAGTGATTTTATGCATCCTGTATCTTGCTTGGTAATATTCACCCAGCCTAAAGAATGTGAATAATTATGTGACATTTTTCAAATCTAGGTATGTGTATAAGTGCCCAGTTATCCTTTCTTATATTAAACAAAAGATAAAAACCTAAATTTAGTACCCCTCACTATCTGTGGAAAAATATTTTCTGTGCTATTATTGTGATTAAGTGCTATTAAATCCTTTAGACCTAAACTGCTGATCCAGTCTGAGGCTAAATTTGGCAAGGGTGTCCACTGTGAGCCTTGTGAATTGACAGGAGAATCTCTGTTACCCTGTTGCATCCCTTACTCTTTTCCCTCCTTATCCTGAGACTCTGGTCTTAACAAAAGTCTTTGTAGGTTACTCCTCAGCCATTTTTTATTTATGGGCTTTATTTATATAGTAGGGTGAACCTTGCCATCAAACTTTGTTGTGCTTTTGCAAATTTATATCAAACCTGCTTTTGCTGATCCCTTGCTGGTGATTCTTTAAGCTACCTAAACCACTCATTCGTGGCAGCAGCAGCTAGCTTTTCCTTATTTACATTGAGCTCTCAACTTCTGTTTTCTTTTGGGGCTTTGTTTGGTTTGATATGGTTTTTTATTAAAGAAAAGAAACCCATACATCATTTTGTACTGATTACTTTTATCCAGATCTGCTGACACAGCAGGAGTCTTTACTGGAATAATTTCTAACATAGTTTAAAAAAAGCCATCAACATCCACCCTTAAAACCCACAAAACCCTAAGGTCTCACACACACATATTGCTATTTATAATATGTTTCTTTATCCAAACTGAGAAAAAAGCAGCCCTGAAATTCTGAATCCCTATTGGATTCTCCAGTCTTAGAACCAACCCACCGAAAAAGACATTAGCTCCAATACAAGAAATTTTGGAAGAAATAAAACTTAATATGCATTAAAAATGTGGAAAATAATATTATGTCATATTAAAAAATTCCTTTGTGTGTTTTAAAATTTTTTAAGGCCCCCCCCAAAAAGGTCACAATGTAGCCCTACATGTTTCCTGTGCCTCATGTTGTTTAACACTTCCTAGGCTGAGGAAATTCTTAGAAAATTTTATTCCTCTTTTAAATTTTCTTATGAAGAAGTCAGTTATAATATAAAACATTTTACAGTTGCAACAGTGGAGTAAGCTGAGACAAGATAGGCTCCCTGTAAAAACTTAATCTTTTGGTTTTGTTTACAAATACCTGAAAACCCTGAATTGAGAACAACTCTACAATACCAAATGTATTGACTGATTCAATTTGCTCTTAAAATCCATTCCCTGACAAAGGTTCAAGAAGAAAGTTCTCTGTTATATGGATCTTGACAGGTATTGAAAAATAGCTGCTTTGCTGAAAAACCCAAAAAACAAAAAAAAAACACTCTGGGAAATGTAGTTCTACTGCAAATGGTTATTTTGCTAATTAAGCCTTATTAACACCGTGGGAAAAAGGAGAATACCAGTTGGGAGTGTGTGATAAAACTGCACCTTACAGTTAAAGACAGTGTGGCACAAGCAAGGGGGTGTTGGAGTGCAACAAGGCCCTATAACCTTGTTAGTGGTCCATTAGGTCTGGGTTATCTGGTGGGTTTAGAGCTGTGTTTTGACTTCTTTCTGCAAAGACATGTTTTTTATTAACATAATCTGGGATCATTTGCTTTGGGTTTCTTTATTTCTTTCCTAATAGGGTCTGAAAGCAACATGCAATAAATCATCTAGTGAACTCTTGTTAAGGTTGGTGTCCTTTTGGGGGGGTTGGTGCTTTGTTGTTTGTTTTTTTTTCTTGTAGTAGTAGTTGGAATCCTCAGTTTTATGCCATTATTTCAATATTTGGTGAGGTATTACAGCTTTTGTTTCTACCCCTCTGTTTTCTGCAGGATGTAGTTTTAATGCACTGTACAAGTCAGTTTCCTGCAATGCTCCCCTGCAGGCAGGTGTTGCTCTACCACTGGAGAATATTTTTAGTGCATTGAATCTGAACAGAGGAGAATTTCTAGGAAAATGAGACTTGCTATTTACTTTGTGAAACAGCAATCTCACATTTTTATAACGGGGTCACCAGAACTGTGTGACATTTTTTTAGAAATTCTCAGTGAATTCTTTTTGCTGTCAATCTGAACCTACTAATGGATGTTTAAATCAAAACACTCATTTCTAAACTGGGTTTTGCATGAACTGCTTCTGAGAAATAAAAATGTATAGCTTAAATTTCATATATGAAAAATAATTACCTCTAGCTAAGATCTTACATCCTAGAGAGATGAAGGAAGGAAAATAGAGGGTGAGTAAGAATTGCTGACAATCATGAGTGTAGTTCTGGCTTCTTTGTTTAAATTACTGGCCATCAGTAAAGGTGGGCAGTGAGGCCACCACCTGTGATTCAGCACCAGGTGCACACCAAGGACTGAGCTCTTTCAGCATGAAGGTGATGCAGTATTTGCTGGGCTGGGAGGCAGGTACCAAACACGTGTCTGATGTGACATGACTAATCTNATATATATTTAATAAATATATATATTTAATAAAATATAATATATATATATAAAATCACTGTCTGTCTTTATCTATCTATCTACACCTTAGCATTTAGTAGCACTAGATGCTTGTGCTTACACAACTGAATTGAATCCTATCTTATCCATGAAGAATTTCTTTGTAGCTTATGGAAAGTCCTTGAAAAACACCACCTCCTTTTACAGACAAAAATTACTGGAATTACTGGGATTTCTCATGTTGGTTAAGGACATAAATATATTGATTTTAGACAATATTTATTATGGCTGAGGTGTATCCAATGACAACACTATGTTTCCTTGATGTTAACTCCAAAGAAATCATGTATCATGAGATCATTTGTTTTCACCAATTGTCTACTCTGTAAGGCTACTGATTACAAAAATGCTTAAAAAATGTAAATACTTGCTCCACTGTGGTTTAGCCGTATTTTTTTTCTGTAGGACTTGAAGTTTTCCACCAAGCTTTTCATGTCTGGATGGTATTTATTGACATTTCAGTTCTTTGGTAACCTCTTATAAACAAACTAGGATGAGAGCAGATAAAAATAAGTACCAACATAACTGGTAATAGCTATGACCTCATTGTGCAAAAGATTGTGCAGGTGTTTGACTTCAAACATATGTGAAGGCCTCTTATGATGGACTCTAATGATCACACTTATAATGGGAACAGAGAGCCACTAAAATTTTGGCTGAAATGAACCTTCTGCATCTTCCTGCTTTTTTCAAGACTGTGTAAGTCTGTGGATGACTATCATCTGCTTCAGTGAGCAAAGATAGCCTCCAAAAGGAGCTGATCTGCTCGGATATTTTCTACGGCAGTACTTCAGTTAAGTAGGACTCCTTCAGTATGAACAACTTGAAGTGAAATTGTCTCACACCAGCACACTAAAGACAGATGGATAAAGGACTGCAGTGATTTTTTGCAATGTTTTTTTTTAGGTGGCTGGTCCCAAGAAATGGAAGCCAGAGCCTACCATATGCTTTCTCTGCAATGCTCTGGGAAGAACTAGTTCCCTTGAGGAGACAATCAAATTTACTAGGGCACTGCTGGTACCTCAGCAGTTTCCAGTGCAAAACTCTGAGCATGGGAGAAGTCCATTTTTCCTGTCCTCTCTGCAATTTAGGCACCATAAAGAGTAACATAAAGTGTTAAGGAGATCCTCGACAGCCTTCTTGGAGTCCAGAGTCAAAGCCGGTTTTGAGGGATAATATAAAAAATGGAAAAAAATTTTGTGCTAAAATTATTGTGATGCTCTTGTGCAAAATAACCTGCTGGGTTTAACACTCAATCAGAAATCCTTTGACACCAGTGCTTTATGCCTTGAATTTAGAGTCTGGAGTCCTGGAGTCTCAACCTGCCCTCAAGATTTCTTGTTTAAATCCAATGTCTATTGAATGCAAAACGTTGTAGCCTTTGGGTACATTCAAAATGTTTGCCTGTGTTGAAAAGGAAGGAAAGATTCACATGGCAAGAGGAGAATAGATGTGAAAGAGTGAATTGCTGACTAGAGTAGCTTTCCAAGAGAGGAAAATCTTCCCAAAGCATGCAAGTTCTCAACAGTTTCTGGGTAAATATTGCGGCTACTGGCCTAATAAA
Organism: Notiomystis cincta; assembly: GCA_013398075.1. Lineage (NCBI taxonomy): Eukaryota > Metazoa > Chordata > Aves > Passeriformes > Notiomystidae > Notiomystis > Notiomystis cincta. The sequence goes on from VZRX01000864.1 coordinate 23,986, forward strand.
ATGACAGATACTGCTGCAGCTCAGTTGTTATAAAGAAAAAAGTTACAAGTGTATTTTGGCAGCTTTTGTCCTTCTGAGTATGTCTCCTGACTGTTCTCAGAAGATATCTTCCAGACTGGGCGTCTGGATGTTAGGCATTGCTCTACATATTTCCTGGATCCTGACAGAGCTCAGGCTTCGGGCTGTGAGGGAAAGAAGACAGAATTACATCTGTTTGAAAGAAAAAAAGAAGCCATATTTGTGTTAAGAATGGAATTACCATAAAAAATATCCTCAGGTTGTTTAGGTTTTTTTTATTTGCACTTTTCTTTTTAATTGTGCATGACTGTTCCTAAATCCTACAGCTAATTTAGTTATAAAATTAACTTAAACAGCCAGAGAATCCATTTTCTAAGTATATAATGAATGTAAAAAAAAGCTCACTATCGATCCTGCAGGAATATAAACTTTCCTATTCCATTTGTTCTGCAGATGGAAAGATGCAAAGAGGCAGCAACTTAAACATATCTCAGCATGTACAACTTAATAATATTTGGGTTCGTGGTTTTTTGGGGGGGACATAACATGTTGGGGTTTAGATAAGTGTTTACATTGATAAAAATTACATAAAGGCATTTACAGAGAAGTCCTCAGAGCCCTATTTATTGTAACAAAAATTCCAAAGCATCCAAATTGAAATAAACAATCTTTGTGCATAATTCATTCTATTTGAGGAAAGACGTGCGGAAAAAGCATTGTACTGAAGAGTACTTTTGATTTTGTTAAACTTAGGGAACCTAAGGGAACCCCTTGGGGATGTCTTCCCTCATTTATCAGTTCTCTTTGAGAAGCAAGCTCAATGTCTGTGTGCATTTCTGGTGTCTCCAGATCAACAGAATATCACCACCTTAGGGTTTAGGAACAGCTATATTTCTTCATTGTTCTTTGTGTCTCCTTCCCCCAGTTAAAAATACTCATCTGCATGATTTATAGTACATAACTAGGTGCATGCTCTATTTATATAACCTAGTTTTCAACATTGTTTTTGTTTTGCCCTTTCCCATATAAAAGCATATAAATCCAGGAACTCTCCATGGAGTAAATTTTAAAACAAATGTCCTCCAAGCCTATCTTTTAGCTCTAACAGCTACTGCATTATTGACATGGAAAAATGGACAGCAATATCCAGACAAAAAGTGTAAGTAAGTGCATGTTTTCTTAACTTATTTTTATATGAAAAAATTCAATTTTTGTACCTTGGTAAAAGCAAGAAAACCTTTAGTTAGTTTTATGGTAATTTTCAGGGGTTGTGCATCTGAGTTTTCATTGTTGCAAGTCAGCCCCAAAATTTCACTGTTAATGAAATTAGACTCATATTAGCAGTTAAATAGATAAGCACAAATACTGTCATTCCTTTTTCTAAAAAAAACCCCAGAACTATCCAAAATGAGGACTATAATTAAGTATAGATGAAAGTTTCTGCCAGGTCATGACATTGTAGTGAATATTACTGAGTTATTAATTATGATGACTATTCTATTCAGTTCACAACCCATCAGCAGTTGTTTATAGCTTTCTACTCCCACTAGCTTGTAGAGACAATATTATCCTTTAGGGAAAAAGAATAAAGAATCCTCAGTCCTGTACAAATTAATCTTACAAATAATGAAGGTAGGTGAATTTCATTTGGTCAATCTGGAACTGTCTGCCCTGAACGGCTTAATTTGTAATAACAACATTGGAAATACAATCCTCTAAGTGCTCTCTGATGAGGCACTGGGTGCAAGTGGCTCAAGAAACCTGTTCTGGCTACCTGTAACCCCAGAAGGCTTAGGCTAAGTGAACAACTAAATTGTTTAATAAAACAAATGAAACTATTTCCTACCTGCAGGTTACCTCTGACATCAATGTTGGAAATGGCAGCTTTTCAAATGGATTCTGTAACACTGTTAACTCTCGTTAGCACAGGGATGAACACACACACACAGAGCTCATCACAGCATCCTGAGCAGGGGGACTCTCAGCACAATGAGCAGTGCTGGGGCAGAGCTGATTTTTAATCAGTGTCTGTGAATCATAAGAATAGAACTAAACAAAATAGAACTATTTCAGTTGGAGGGGACTTACAAGACCATCTAATCCAACTGCTTGACCAATTCAGGGCTGACCAAAAGTTAAAGCTGTTGTTAAGGGCATTGCCCAAATGCCCCTTAAACACTGACATGACTGGAGCATCGACTACATCTCTAGGAAGGCTGTTCCACTATTTAAGCATCCTCTCAGTAAAGAAATACTTCCTAAGGTCCAGTCTAACCTCCCAAGACTGGTTTTGAACCATTCCAATGTGTCCTACCCCTGGATCCCAGGGAGAAGGGCTCAGCACCTCCCTCTCCCCTTCCCCCCCTCAGGAAGCTGTTAGAGACCGATGAGGTCGCCCCTCAGCCTCCTCCTCTCCACACCAGACAAGCCCAGAGCCCTCAGCTGCTCCTCACAGGACACGACTTCCAGCCCCACCACCATCCTTGTTTCCCTCTGGATACAGTCATGAGCCTTCACATCCTCACCTGGTGGTCCCAGCCCTGCACTCAGGGCTCCAATGCTGAGCAGAGCAGGAGAATTGTCCCTTTTCCTGGCTGGTGATGCTGTGTTTAATGCACTCCAGGATGAGATTTGCCCTCTGGGCTGCCAGGGCTCACTGCTGGCTGCTGCTGAGCTGATCCCTGTCTGCAGGGCTGGTCTCCAGCCACTGCTCTCCCCATTCAGACTTGTGTCAGGTATTACTCCACCCTAGGGGCAGAATCCATCATTTCAGCTTTTAAATGTCATCCTGTTGATCGTAACCCAATTCCTCCATCTGTCTAGATCCCTCCATAAGGCCTTTTGTGTCTCAAAAAAGCAAACCACACCTCCCATTTTGGTATCCTCAGCAGACTTGCTAATGGTTCATCCAACTCCTACATCCAGACTGTTGAGAAAGATATTGAGCAGGACTGGCCCGAGAAACAAACCCAGAGGAACACCATTAGTAACAACCTTTGGAACTCTGTCCTTCAGCCAGTTCTTCACCCAGTGCTCCATGTACCTGATCTTTCCACAGCTGGACAACTTCTCCAGAAGATGCTGTGATGGACAGTATCCAAAACTCTGTATTCTTCCTGAAAAGCCTGAACTCACTTCCAAGATCATACAGTTTATTTTCCCTCCTGAGCCCCATGAGGAGTTCCCTGTTCAGTCAAGATGGATTTCTTTCCCACTTGCTTGACTTAAGAGCCGGTGGAATTTCTGGCTCCTGTGCTTCCAAAAGACTTTTCTTAAAGACTGATCAGCACTTGAGGACTTCCAAGCCCTTAAAAGCAGATTCACAGTCTAGTCTGCTAAATAGCTCGTGAATAGCTTAAAGTTCTCCTGAAGTCCAGGGTAGCAACTCTCCTGTCCCTTTTCCTCATTGCACTGAAAACTTCAAACACAACCATGTTGTGATCTCTGTGGCCAAGACAGCCACTGACCATCACATCCCCCCATCAATCCTCTATTCACAAACAGCAGGTCTAGGAGTGTTTTCAATAAAGGTAGAATATTCTGCACCAAGCAGAATATTATCATAGATTCATAGAATTCTGAAGGCTGGAGAAGACCTCTGAGATCACAAGTTCAACCATTAACCCAGCCCAGCCAAGTCCAGCACTAAACTGTGTCCCTAAATGTTACATGTACATGTTTTCTGAACACTTCCAGGGATGATGATTCCACCATTTCCCTGGGCAGTCTGTTCCAATGCCTTACCACTCTTCAGTGAATAAATTCTTGAACTTAGCTTTTTTTTTTCTCTCTCTGGAGTAGAACTAAATGATTGCTCTTTGTTTCCTTTGTCTAGCAATAAGAAGTAAATAATACCCCAAATAAGCAGATATTTTTGCTCTTCTTGAAGCTTCTGGTTATCTTTTGCCTGAGGCATGTAACCTCTGCTTGTCCAGTTTTTGTAGAGGATAGCTCTAAGGACCTGTCTGAAGTATTTTATATGAACCTCATTACAACAGTATTGAAGAGCATGGCAGTCATAAATTGAATTATCTGTACAATACTGTGAAAATTAGAGAATTAATCTTTTGGAGATGAAGATCTAAGGCACAGAAAATTGTCCAAAGATAAGCTATGACAGAGCAGCAATTAGCTTTCAGTTGGGACCCCATGGAGCAAACCACCCTCCTCTGGTGCCCATCGTCATCTGAGCTGGGCTGACTCTGCTGCATTGTTGCACAGCAGAGCACAAGCCAGGTCTGTGGCTGTGCCATAAAACCAAAACTATTTAGTGTCATTGACTCCAGTTCCTGCTCATAACAATCATCTCAGGTGACACACTCTTGCAGGAGCACAGCTATCAAACCTGGAGCTGATTTTCATTCTTCTAGCTTTGAGTAGAAGCAAATTTAAGCCAGCTGTTTCCAACTGCTTGAGCACACACTCTTGCCACAGGCAAATTTTCCAGACAAAATCTGATATTCCCATGGATTAACCCACCAGCCTCACTTTAACATTAAACCTCTGCACTAAGGAGGAGTTTCAATTGAGATTTGGACTGTGTTTCTCTGAATGAGTTCTATGTGGTGAATTAAATAATTCAAAGTATAATGTGCCTTAAAATTGTTCACTTTGGGTTCTTTGCATCATAAGTATTTCTATACTTAAAGCTATCAGCTGATCTTTCTGTGTTAATTGTTGTTGGGCAGTCAAGGCAGCTGATACCACATTTATCAATAATTAAAGGTGTATTTCTACCTTGAGGTGAAAATGGGGAAATATCTTGCATCTGAAATATTGTGGATAACAGCAGAAAAGGCAAATGTTGTATGCATGATCTGCTTCAGGAATTAAACTCTTGTACAGATGAATCAATGAGATTGTAAAGCATTATTTTAAATGTCATTTTTCATATGATATTTTCATTATAAAAATACAAAAATCCTAAATAATGCTATATTTTTCCAGATTATGACAACATTTAAAAATGTAGTAAATACATAATACAAAAATATTAGGTAAACCCTTCTCTGACTGTGATACTTCATAAGTATCATGAGAGTCAAATCATTTTATGAAGTTCCTTTAAAATATTTGAATGCAGAGTTTAAAAATATTCTTCAAATTGCCAAAGAATTGTTAATTACATGAAAAATAAGGTTATACTTAGTTTTACCTGGAAGAAAAAAGAAGTTGGATTTTGTGGACTTTTATTCTGATGAGTGGCAGTATAAGAACAGGATGTCTCAGGCTTCTGTGGTTTTGATTTTTCATCTTTACTGCAGTCAGCTTTCTCTTTTCTTATGAGATTAAAATCAAAGTGGCTGATACAGTATAGAATTAATAAAACACAAAATTAAAGGGATTTTTCAACTGCAAAGAGAGTCATATTATCATTACTTTCATTTTTCTTTTTTGCATAGCAATTTGCAGTGTTGAAAGGTAAGTATCCATTCTGCAGACATTCCTAGATTTTTAGTTTACAAAGAAGTTCGTTCATAATCCTTTAAGATTCTGGCTTGTTCATTCTTGCCTTCTTTTTTATTTGGGATAAAGTTAAATGATGCTATACGATAAAACAAACAAACAAACAAAAGACCCCACAACCACTTTAGTCCCTGGTAGGTAGCAAAACTCACACATCATTTTTATTGCAAACATTTCCAGCACCATTCAAGGTAGGTAAAAATGCACCAGCCTCTAACTAAGTGTATTTTCTGCCCAGCAATGCTGTCATTCCTGAGCTGACGTGCACACGAGGCTGTTTGGCTGATGGTCGAGGACCTGCAGCAGCCGGGGAGGCTTTGATTCCTCTTGCTGAGTGGCAATAGTGCCTCCCGGTGGCTTCCTCTCTCATTCATCCCCGATGCCTTTACATTTTACAGCTGGTTTTCAGCTGAAATAAATCACGTTGTTTCTTTTGTATTTTGAATGCAAAATGCACACAAGTACCCACCCTCCTTTTATTGTGTACCCAAAGCTGCAGCCACCTCCCTAGCTGCACTTGCAGGATGCTTTTTCCTGACTTTTTCATATGATTATTTTACTGCTGTTGCAGTAATTGAGACTCAGAGTGGAAAGCTCAACGCACTGTTTTCTTCTCATTCTGCCTTAGCAAGATTCTGAAGGAAGATGCACAAAGCATTCTATTCCTTTAAGTCAAATTTGCATCCAGAGCAATCCCTTTTGCATCATCGTGAGCAATCTGATTGCTGGAAACCTCTCATCGTTTGGTAGAAATGATTTAATGAGTCTGCATCCTTTGCCTTAATTACATGTACTATTTTTTGTATTGTTTGTGACTCTCCAAGAACACACAGGTCCACTTGACCTGTCTGCACAAAGCCCACTCAATCCCTCAGCCCTCAGAGAGATGATTAGTGGAAAGTCACTGTGAAGGGGCTATGGGGCAAGCTGTATTCATTCAGACAATAGTGTATAATGAGTTGAGGCAATTATGCCTTTTTTCCACGTATTTTATTCAATTGTATGTGAATTGCAAAGCCTAAGTAAATGCCTGTTTTGCTGACTGTGAAACAATTCCCTTTTTTTGGAAGTGGAATAAGCAAGATAATTAATTCTGATTTTTTTTATATTATTATTTTAGTTTTCTGTTGAAATTAAAGTGTATTTCACTTTGGGGGAGTAGTTTTGGGGGTTGTTTTGATGTCCTTTTTCTTTCTCACCTTAGTACTGTGCTTAGGATCTCCTATGACCATGGGAAAATACCTGCTCTGAATGCTCTAGACCCCATAAAAGTTACAGGCAACATTTGTCTTAAATAGTTGCTGATTTTAGGTAACCATTTTGAACACAGAAGTCTAAAACTCATGACTGCCATCCACCCATACAGTATTGACTGACAATTTTTTTCTGGGTGGAATTCTGTCCAAAAATATGGCCAAGCCCCTCTGTCCTCCTATTAGCAGAGGTTTGCAGAGGTGAAGAGAGATACTGTGGGGTGTGGTATGTCTCAAGTTGGGTTTCAGAAACTGAAGAGCCTGGAATTGCTGGTGGCTTTTGTCTGTATGACTCATGACAATGCATCAACTGGTAATTATGGATTTAGACACAGCTTTAAAGGCAGGAAACAAATGTGAAGTAGTGTGAATCTGCATCAGCAGCAGTTTCAGAGGTAGATGAGAGTTACCAGCATAGGAATGTAGGAGTCCTGAACTGTCTGCACTGTTTTGTGTCCTCAGGTAGTGCAGGTGTCAGTATGCTGAAGCTGTGGGCTAGTTAAGCTGGATACAGGCTCATTCTGACCTCTCTCTCTCAGTATATGTGCATGCATCTGTGCTGTGCAATAAAGATGTGTGAATATTGCCAGGGGAGAGAGAGCTCTTTGTTGTGTTTTCTTTCACTGGAACCAGCCCTGATGACGGCTTTCCCACAGTGTTAAATACCTGTTGTTATAGAATGATATTTATTTCATGTTCTTCAGTATATAAGGATATAAAACTATTAGAGAGTGTCCAAAGGAGGGCTGCAAAGATGGCAAAAAGCTTGAGGGGAATCCATCCAAGCAGTGACTGGGGTCACCTGGTCTGTTCAGCCTGGAGAAGAGACTGAGGGGAGCCCTCATTGCAGTTACAGCTTCCTCACAAGGGGAGGAGTAAGGGCAGAGACAGATCTCTTCTCATTAGTGACCAGTGACAGGAGCTGAGGAAATGGCCTGAAGCTGTGCCAGAAGAGGTTTAGGTTGGATATCAGGAAAAGGTTCTTCCCCAGAGGGTGGCTGAGCACTGGAACAGCTCCCCAGGGCAGTGGTCACAGCACCAAACCTGACAGAGCTCAATGAACATTTTGACAATGCTCTCAGGCACAGGGTGTGACTCTTGGGGTGTCCTGTGCAAGGCCAGGAGTTGGGCTCAATGATCCTTGTGGGTCCCTTCCAGCTCAGGATATTCTGTGATTCTGTGGTCTGAGTGACTGCCTCAGGGCCTGATTTTCAGCCTAGTTCTGTACTTGGTCTGGTGTGCATTGTGTTTGGGCAATGGTTATGTGAAACATGACAGTGAGACATGGTTTTCCAAATCCATGTTGAGGAAAAAGAGAAAGGGAGAGTCAAGTTCATCTTGAGCCAGGTAATAACAGCAATTGGATCCTAAGTTGGATCCAACAAGCAACTTTGTATGGAGCTCAAGCCTGTTTGGGTGGGGCCCTAAGCAACCTGATTTAGTCTTGGCAGAGGGGTTGGAACTGGATGATCTTTAAAGTCCCTTCCAACCCAAAGTGTTCTATGAATCTATGATTCTATGAAGTTTTTGTTTACTATTGATATAATATTTTTAAAAAAACAAACACCAAAAAACCAAAACAAAATCCCCAAACCAGCAACTAAACAAACAAAAATCCACAATGAAACAAATACACAAACAAAAAACCCAACCGAAACCAAAATGGTTCATGTCCACAAGTCTCTTTCTACACCTTTATTTCTGTGAATTTCCATTGCCTCATTTGCTGTCATCAGCTTGCTCTGGTTTGTACTCCATAAGATTTCCTTGCTAGTCGGGTTGCTTGGGAGAGGAGAGGCAATGCATGTCCTGCAGCAGCTTTCTCTTTGTTAGACACTTTGTCTCTCTTGCACATTCAATTCAGTAGTGCCCTGTAGAAAAGAACATATTGCCTGACATGATAGTGCTGTTTAATAAGTGGTTACATCTTTCTATGTTCCTGATATCTTGGGTTTGATGGAGATGGAAGGAGGATATTAAAAGCTTTCAGTGACAGATGTGCTGGAAGGACAGTCTTGAAGCTGTTCTTTGGTAGCACATAAAGGTTACGTGTAAGAGAGATATTGTGCATTAGTGATTACACAGGAAAGCATTCTGTATCTCTTAATAATCTTTCTCAGGCATGCCTGTCTAACTGTTCAGTTTTGGCAGGCTCTTAATTTAGAGCAAATTACTTTTTTATTGCAAAAGTGGTCAGTCCAGGTAAATTATGAATTTTGCCCCTTTTTGCTTTAGAACATCTGAGCCTCCAAGGCAGTAATTGTTCCCAATCCTCTTCTTCCTCTGGCTCAAAAGCTCTGTAAGAATTACTGTTATCAGTTTTCTGTCCTATGCCAGTATATTTGAACAGCAGGGATGCTGCAGCCCAGAATACAGCACTAATAATGGCTCTGCTTCACGTTCCTGATGTTTATGACCTGTTTTCTGGAGCACAGCAGAATTGTGGGAAATATCTCAGGTTAAGAAAGATACATGCAGAAACTAAAGCAATATTCTGTCGAAGAGACTGATGTAAATAAGGATCCGGAATGTTAAAAACTTTCTGTTCTAAAGTTCCCAATTAATTTATGACACTGAGCTGGTCTGTGAGTATCTGCTATGGCGTTCAAGGGAGTGGCTGATCACATGATTTAGTCTAAACATTTTTTCCTTTGTCTGCTGCTCCATGTGTCTCTATTCTTTTTGCAAATGACAGCTCTGTTTAAAGTGCCCAAATGGCAAGAAGAGAATCCAGCAGCTGATGGCAAGAGCTGACTCTGTATCAGAGCCCTCTCTGGGTGCTGCTCCCAGAGCTGTCATTTTCCAGAGGAAAAGGATGTCCCATGGAGGCAGGCAGAAGGCAGACAGTGTGCACTGAGGATAATGGTGAAGAGGGATGGATAGTTTGCAGTGAGTAAGAAACTTCTAACATGACATCCAAACTTAGATAAAATGTGCTGACAACAAGAAAGCGCAAGGTGGAAAGAGACAAGGATTGGAGCGTGAAGAAGCATATTCAGAAGAGCAGAGAAAGAGGAATTAATAGATTGATGCAGTATCTTTTTTACACAAAAAAGGGAAGCAAATTGTAGACTAGGTTGAAGACTTATCTATGTATGCATATATAGGTGTAGGTATTTACTTACACGTACACATACATATATAGAAAATGCACACATTTTCTTAATAGTGTCTATATGAACATCTGCTGCTGGTATAAAATGATTCTTGTAGTCTTAGTGCATAGTTTGAAAAAGCTTATGAACCCCTTTGCTATGAGAGATAAGAGAGCTCTACTTCTCAGCAGAGGGAATATTCTGTGGTGTTTCAATACCATTATCTTATTCTAGTTCCTCTGTAATTCTGTGAAGTGGATGTAGAGACTTGGATAATTCAAGTGTATGAGTTAATAAATTACAGTTAGAGTATATCCAGTTACCATAATGGCTCTTAAATAATTAAACAAAGCAATCTTAAATAGGATCCTGCTACACTGCACTAACTAGAAAGGTGTCATAAGAGTTACTAAAAACCTATCCCTTAAGGTCCCATTCCACTGTGTACATACAGCACAATTAGTGTCTGCTTTGTGGATCTGAAGGAACTGAGTATAAATCAAAGGTGCAGAGTGCTTTTAGGAAATCGAGCTGAATTTAATGATGAAAATTGTGTGGGTTATGAAAAATGTGGCTGATGAGGATCTGTCAGATGAACCACCAAGCCTCGCTGGCTGTGACCTCCCTTCCATGTCACTACAGGAATTAATTCTTATAAAGTTCTTTCGCACTCTTCAAAGAGGACACTGCTTTTTAAATCAAGATCTGGAATAAAAGTGCTATTGGAAGACAGTGGTGTGTATCAACCGTGCTTCAATCAGGCCTTGATGTCCTGATGAAAGCAAAAAGCAATGCTCTCGTAATTAGTTCCACCAACATCTGACAATTTATTTACATAGGTGAAGGATACAAAATTAGTCCTTTGTTAGGACTCTTGCAGGATCTAAATTTGTATTTGATAGCAATGTGTTAATAGTGGGATGATTGATCCTTTGTGGAAACCTATATTGAAATTTTTAAAAACTCAGAAGCCTAAAACAAAAGGGAAAGGACATTTTAAAATAATATTCTCATTGAATTCTCATGCACATAAAAAAATTAATAGTGATATAAGCATAGTCCTTTTTCATGGGAAACTAGACAATCTGTCTGAAAACTGAGTAAGGTATATGTTATGTATATGTTATATGTAAGGTAAATGTATATGCCATAAAACATATCAACAAAATACTCTCTGGAAGAACTTTACTCAGAGGCTTTTTACTGTCTGTGGTATTTCAGATGTTCTCACAGCAGGTGGACCATATATTGTGTTACTTTCTTTGAAAAATTGCAGGAAAGCAGCTGGTGAAATACAAGGTGTCATCCAGCACTTGTTTCATCTACGGTAAAGCAGACCAGTAATGCAGATTTCTATGATTTATAATAAAATCCAAACCACACACTCTAGACAACTCATTCAGTGCTCTTTTAATAAGAAGAACTAAGATTTATATTGTTCCTCTCATCCCTCAAATATCCCAAAGCATTTTATGAACTCCTTTAAACACCCCTTTTGAGAGGAAATATAAGGCCCTGAAGAACTTCTTGAGCAAGAAACAGTTGTCTGGAAAAATATGCAATACACCAGTTTGGGACAGGAAGAGAAGGACAAAGGTGTCAAAACAAAATGACAGTTAGTATATAATTAGATACATTATGAATAAAAGCAATTTATCTAAGCACCCTGCTACTGGAATCTAGCCATTAAACTGCAGAATTTCACTTCCCTTAGGAGAGACGTTTGTATTTTTTAACATATAATGTGAAATCAATCCAACTCTGAGTGTTGAAATACTTTCCTATGTGTGCAGCTGCAATGAGAATGTATTTTTGTCACTGGTAGTTACACTGTCTTAGTATCCAAAATAAATCAGATGCTGTTCAGTTCCTGTAGATACAATTCTGGGACTGGAAAAAAGGAAAAATTACAGGAAAAGAAAAAAAGAAAGAGAGGGCTGTACAAAAGATTACAATGGGTGATAACATGTTTATGCTACACCTTCTTCACACTTAGTGATGTCCTGATCATTAAGCCTGATTTGTCATTCTCATGTTCAAAAACCCTCAGCTGTCCTGGTTCATATCAATGAGGAGGTTGTTTCCACCTTTATGTCAATCAATGGTGTACAAGGAGTGTTCTCCATAGGCAGACTGGATCCAAATCTGATTTAGCTTTCATGCCATGTAAATGCAGGGTAAAGCAGGACAGCCTTTGATGTGCTGGTTTGTTTGTTTGTTTGTTTGCTTTAATAAACACTACGAGGAGCAGTCTGTGATATTTTTTAATTCCTTTCCTTGCCCTTTTGAGTTTTCAGGAGCCCTGGAGAAGGTGCCTCTGGGAATCATTTATTTACAGACAAGGGAAGAGAGGTTTATTGAGTAGTGAAAATATCATCTTGTTTTGTTGCTGTATTTTCCACTTTTATTTTGAGAGATTAACCTGTACAAGAAAAGCACTTTAATGGAATACAACTGCTCTATGAAGAGGGCCTGAAGAGATATCTATGCAGTATTTATATGCTGTCTCAATTACCACTGCAAAATAGTTTGATGATTCAGCAAGGGGCCCTAAAAGTATCTTCAATAATTCTTTCCCATTTAGATCTCTGAAGAAGAATCAATTTTATACTGTTGCCTGGTCTTTTATTGCCTTTAGGCCCAACATTTCAGAAAGTCTGCTTGTAATCCTCTGTGAGCTGGAAATGCAGACAAACCAGGCAGTGATGCTGTGCTGAATGGAAAGCCAGGAGTATGCAGCAATGCAGGCTGCTCTCCACAAGGTACTGAGGGGTAAACGTGCCTGGTTCCAGTTACATTAAACAAGAAGGGAGCACACAACACGCTCAACAGAAATGGGAGGCAGCAAAGGAAATGTTTTTCTTGAAATTCTTTATGTAGTTACTGTGCAAAGCAAATGTATAAATTTTCATTGTCTCCAAAGCAGGAGTTAAGACAAGCTAAGCAAGCGAGAGCAGACGTTGGAAGGACCCAGTGCAGAGCCCTGTGTGGGAGATGCTGTAAAGAAGAATATTCTGTGCCCGTGTCAGGAAGCACATCAGGGGAGTCGCTACAAGCGTCAGGCGCTCAGGAGCGCACCAGGAGCTGTTGCTGAGAGCACTGTGACAAGTTATATGGAGCACCAAGGGATACTCCAGACTTTATCAAGAGTGAGGCAATCATTTCCACTGCCGTAAAAGTATCTTGGCAGGCAAAGACTATAAATGTAATAAAAGAGGGGAGTGGGGGGAAGTGTTGTCTATGCCCATAAAAGAGGACAGTGATTGTGTAGTTATAGTGCTTCATAAAATCCTTCAAGTTAGCAGGAAGAGAAGGAATTGGGCAAAAAGATGAGTACAAAGCAACCCATTATATTTTTGCTGGAAACTGGGAATTTGTGTGAGGGAAAACACTGTTGGATCTTAGTCTGATTTTACACCTTTCTATAAACAGCAGCTACTGGCCACTGTTGCAGACAGGACTCAGCAGGCTGGACCTGTTCCCTAATTCACTATGGATACAGTTTAAATTTCTAACTAAAATAAAGAATAATAGTAAGACTGAGAGAAGCAAAATTATTTCATCTTTTAAGTACATGTAATATTTTTAGTCTAGGGCAAAGAATCATACAAAGGGCAATGTGGAAACTGAGAATTAGGTGAAATCTCATTTCTGATTTTTATTTTTTTTTTCTTCTAGGAAACTGTGGCAAGGAGCAAACAAGCAGCGCAGCTACTTTTCTTGGTAGAATTCCATAGTTGTCCACATTGGTTTTGTATAAACCCCTTCTTATTACAGTTCTCTTTTCTGACCTAAATGATCACATTTATAGCTAGTAAATGACTGATATAAATTAGATCACCAACAATTGGTGGAAAAAAACCAATTCTGTCAGTTCAGAAGAAAAATTTATGGCAATCCTTTACTTTTTGCCTTATTTTCTTGAAGAAATCTTGGAGTCTGAACAGTTAAGTTCAATATATCTTGTATACATTCTAAACACTAACTGAGGCAGTGCTGAAAGATTTGTGGTTTACCCTAATTTATTCAGGCTTTATTCTGCTTCTGTGAGATAGGACATGGTAGTGGGTAAGGATTCAGACTTGAAAACACATGCCACTGCAATGGGAGATATCAGTTGTTTAGATATAGCAGTTAATGAGAGCTGTGATAGCTCTCTGGAGATACATAAAAGACTACTAATGACTAGTTCATTTATAAGTGATGAAGATCTCTCAAGATCAAAATCCTTCCAAAAATACAATAAATAGAGAGCTGTGAACTTGCAGTGGTCTTGACAGTAGCACACTGTCTTTGTCACCTCGGCACTGAGATTTCTTTAATGCTCAACTTTTAATGGAACTATTTTTCATTTGTAGCATCTTGCAAGACATTTAATTTACCTTTCTTCTTCTGCTTCATATCTCTGCTTTGCAGAGCACAGTGGTTTATGGCTACCATATGTCGACATTTTCTCAGGCACATCTTTTTTTTGCATGAAACTTCAGTTTCAGTGCAGTCAGAAGATTTTGTGCAATTCTGTGCAGCTGCAAAGTGTTCAGTGCCTCTTCATGCACAGGCTCCACTCCTGGGATGGTCAGCCCATTTGGGAAGTTTCAGAATTGTTGTGCAAACACAGATCAGCTGGGAAACAGTGGTGCATCAGATCTTACCCTTGCTGAAATGTCAGTACAACTCTGGATTTTTGCCTAAAAAATACTTATTAGAAATACTTTACACCCTAGAGATAAATATTTGAAATTCACGTGACCCTCTCCAAAACACTATCTAATCACTAGGCACAGAAACACATGGCCATATGTGAGCACTGGAGTAATTTCTTTATATATTAATCTCATTTCAGACTTTAATCTGATTTGTATGCCAAAATGTTATCTCTTTTATGGATAGTTTTACTGAATAATCAAACTAAGTAATTATTTACAGAAGTATTTAATTTTGTTTTGTTGATAAATGAATACTTTTTGTTTACCTGGACCCTTGACCTGGGGCAAAGCCTAACCAAATCTTACCACAAGAGTTTTTCTGAATCACTGGGAGCTGGAAATTAAGTGTAGCCCCATGCTATTGGCAAATTATTTTTATGACTTGTATAAAATCTGTTCTCTTATTACTTAGTTCCCTCATGGAATACTCAATGAAATCATGCAAAATAAATCTCTGTTGTGCTTTGCATGCAGCTGTCTTTTGCCCATGTGGGATGAATGGCAAGACAGCCATTAACTCCAGGAATTGACAATCAAGTCCATGATTTGAAAGTGAACTCGGGCTACAAAGGACAGCATTGCTGTTCCAGGAGCTGGAGAAGCAGACAGTGGCTCACGACCTGAAAAGTATCAAGCATCTGTAACTTTCACTGAAGTCAAATTATAAATGCTTGACACCTCCCGGTGCTTGTCCTGCTATTCTGAAATGCAGATTGTGACTAGAGGAGAGAAAATGGCAGTTTAGCAGGAATAATTCCTTAGGGTTAAGTAATCAGAAAATTCATCAGCAGTTGAATTATGTTAAGATGGATGGAGCATATCTCTTTGTACTAAAACTAAAATTTTAATATGCCATGCATGGATGAGAAGGATTTTGACCATTATGTCACTAGAAAAATTAATATAGCTGTGAATAATAAAAGTAATCCATTCCAATAACACGGATATTTATATAATATTGCCATCTCATAATGGTTAGATCAGTAAGGAGTTGTAATTACCACTATTGATTAGCTCTAAATTATGCATATTGATGACTAATGCTGAAATAATATGTTGTTTTCAAAATCCTCTTTTCCACTTTCACACACTGCTTCTAGATCCCATTCAGCTCTCCAATCTTTTCCATTAGTAATTGCACTTGTGAAGGCACTGGCACTCACCTCTTATGGCTTGTTTATTAGGATTTGTCTGAGAGCAACTACCATCTAATACATATTAAAAAAAAAAAAAGAAATTCTAGTCTGACTTAATCCTAATGGCACAAAAGTAAATAAGATCCTGAATTAACAGTGATTCAAACATTATTAATAAAAAAAATATCTAAAATGCTAAATAACTGAGTTACTAAAGGGTTAAATTATCCATTTGTAACATCTGTTTTCATGGGGTCAGTCAGATTGACACAAAGGCCTATTTTTCAAATGGTGGTGAGAATGGTTTTCATTTATACGATGAAATACCCATTTCTTGGGGGATTTCTGAAGTGTTTTCCACATGCCAAGATATATCACTTTCTCTGCATTACTCACCATCTTTGAGCAATGAAGAAGAAAATTTTACTTAGCCAGAGGGTCATTAGTAAAGTGCAGCAGTGCTCAGATCTGTTTACTGTGGTTTGACCTGTGGTTATTGGGCATTGAGATTTTTTGCACTATTGGCTCTTGTTGAATTAATTCAGTGTACAACTTAAGTACCTACAAGTGGAGTTCCCTGATGCCTGGGACTGCATCCAGATCTCAGAGGTTTCACTTTCCATGTGGTGTAAAGGGAGATTTAGGCAAAGAAAGCAAGTTAGGAGTATGCACTCAGAGGATGAATTTTCATTAAAAAACCTACACTTGGCAAGATGTAGAATTTTCTTCCTCCTCCTCTCTCTTTTTTCCCTCTGTTATGCTTGAAGAAAACTGCTCTAAGAAGAATTCAGCATATTTTTTTCTGGACTAGTGATGTGCAAGATCTCTATGGATGTAAGGTGCAACAAGAGCATGTAACCATAGGTAGGTCACTCCTAATTACTATGGGGTATTAGATCAGCTCTGTCCTTTCAGAGCTCAGGGCTCTCTCCATGCAGTCCCTTGAATTTGCCAAGCATCTGGATGCTTTTCCAACCTTCACTGTCCTCCAGAGATGAACAATGCTAATAAAGGTCTTTCAGAGAGTTTTTGGAAGCTAGAGCCCAAAGTCCTCTTTAGAAAAAGCCCCTACAGTCTGTCAAAGAGCTCATGTGATGATGATTCATTCTTGTCTTTCAAAAGATGCAGGAGAAGCTGCACTTTACCTTCAATACAAGTGGCTCGAAACTCTTAGTCACAAATGTGACCCTGGTCCAAGGCCTTTCTCAGCCACAGTGGTTTTAAAGAAGCTGCATCTCTCTGTTCAAGCATTATCTGTGCCACCAATAGGGATGGAAATCCTCTTCCCTGCTAGTGCAGTCTGCTGCCTGAGAGGACTCTACTAAGTGATGTGTTATATAGGAAATTGTGGTAGTGCCATCAGATATCCCTGCAAATAGAAACATCATCTGCACCTTCCAGGCAGTGGTTGGTATCATGATCATGGGACTCTGAACAGACTAGATGGGGTCATCAAGACACTGCAAAACTACTTTCTTACTCTTTTTACCTTCCAGCCCAGGTAGAAAGGAAGAGATGGAGACCTATCCTCTTTACCAGGGCAATTCTAGGCATGAACAGTGAGTTCAAGGCCAGGGGGAGAAACCTGCTTTGCCTGAGGTGCCTCAGTGGTGGGTGCCTGCTGAGCTGAGCCCCATTTGGATTTACTCCTTCTACTTCTATTTCACTTGGCAATACCTTTTCCCCCTCTCCACCCTGATCTGGCTCAAATTTCTCTGACACCAGTGATTTCACAAGCTGTTACTCTCCCTAGTGCCTTCAATTGTTGCATTGTCCAAGGTCAAAATATTTCAACTTAGTTATAAAAAAAAAAAAAAATTTATGTATTTAGCCCAAAATGTAGGTTATTTAGAGGGAATAACATGTGATGCAGTTGATATGAGAAGGAGGTGGTATAGACATATCTTTCAAACTCTCAGCCATCTGAGATATGAGAGGTAAGGGGCCAATAATCCTCCTCCAGCTGGGAAATACTGAGACATATCTGAAATGTTTCTCCTGCAGATTTTGCCTAAAAGTTGATTTATCAGTACTTTGATGTTCAAGTATATTCAGTAAATAGGAACACAAATGTGGCCATGTTTCTGACTTTATAAACCTGATGAATAATTGGATATGAGACCTTTTATACTGCAACCTGTGGCCAAAAGTGCGTGCAGTGATCTCAGCCCTGTTTCTAGTGGTCAGATGTCCACCCTGCTCATTGGCCTCTGCAGTCCTTTCAGATGACAGGATGACAGCTTACTTCTGGAGGCATGTTTGCAGAATAAATAGCTTTAATAACATGCTTGTCAATTCATGACAAAGAAGTTTTCCTTTTTTATTCCTTGTGCTTTTCCCATTCCAGGCAGAAGCTGAACAATTCTTTACCTTTTGTAATATAATACATATTGCTTTTAAAGGGAAATGTCACATTCCAGCTGGAGTTAGTGCTGATATTTGATCTTTTATAAATAAAAGGGGAAAGTGGCAAAGATGTTTTTTCTTCTTTGTTCTGGTCTCTTAGCTCACCTGGCCACCAGTCTCTTTTCCCCTTTTCCTGTACATTATAACAGCATACCCAGGAGTAGAGGATTTCCATGGGTCAAACTCTCTGCTGCCTAAGCCTTATGCAGACAAAATAAAACATCCAGTTCTGTTGCCAGACAGTCCAGAAGGTAGGATATTTTCCTTCATCTTCTCTGTGGCCTTTGACACAATTAAATTAGGAGAAATTATTTTTCTTCATTTGAATCACAGAATTGGTGAATGGTTGAACTGGGAGGGAGCTCTGGAGGTCAAGCAGGGCCATGTAGAGTCATTTGCCCAGGACCACATTCAGGTGGCTTTTGAATATCTCCAAGGATGGAGACAACCTCATTCAGCAGCCTGTGCCAGTGTTTGGTCACCCTCACAGTGTATTTTACCTGTTGGATACATCTAGTCTGGAATTGTCTTCATCCCCTATATCCTATCATTATTTTTATAAACTGCCTTAATAACATGCACTGCTGCCTACTACAACAGGAATGTGATTTTTATGGTCTGTGATGGCTATAAATTTCACCCTTTTCTAAGCATCTCCTTCTTGACATGAACATTTTCATACAACAAAATCACAGACTACTGCTATACTATCAAGTCAAAAGTAACCAAGACCATCCTCTGCCCCAAAGCAATTAGCTTGCTGAAACTGTGGCTACAAAACTCGGCTGACTACACCCAAACTTCCTCTTAGGAGTGATCCCTCACCTGTGCTAGCTCCCAAAATGTTCGGGGGACTGCTGCTTGGCACGGACCAAGGGAGCATCTGAGTGATTTAACAGTGCAATTGAATATCCATGTCTGGGGATGCTTCCTGGCACTGCTTAATGTACTGTATAGACACAGCCATAAATTCTACAGGAAAGCCACATTAATGGGGCTATTAGGTAAACAGGAAGAAACCTTTGACCTCAGAAACACTTTCTGTGCTGCTCTGTCATTGAAAGTGTGGATCTTTTAGACAGTTATGAGAAATCAGTACTTGGGTACCCAGCCAGCTGCTACGTCTGCTGTGAGCATTACTGGAGGATTATACAGAAGGGGGAGGAGTGCCAATGCAAACCTTCTACCTAAATTTAACCTCACAGCTGAGTTAACTTGACTGATATCAAAGTAAAGCAGAATTTCAGACAAATAAAGTGGACAATCACAGTGCAGAAGAATTCTTCCCGTCTCGCACCAGCTAGTTATTTCCCTTCCAAGGCTTCAAAGGGGAAATAAGGCATTCCTGCACACTGGGCTTTGAAGGTGAGCTGCTTTGTGAAAACTCCCTGCAGTGCTGTGCTGCTGAAACCAACAATCTGAAAATGTTAGCTCAGCTTTGCTATAACCTCACTTTCATGTGGCTGTAGAGGCTAAACAGAAATCAAGCAGTTTCTTGAGCTATATCTGAAAACAACAACAAAAAAGAAACCACAAAACTAAACTAAAGAAAAATCTCAACAATCTAAGTTGTGTGTTCCCACCTTCTGTATTAACTTTCAGGCCTTGCTCGCATTTCACTTCATATCCTGATGAGGCACAGAGACCCTGTCTTTTTTCCTTTTATCTGTTAACTGGGGAGAGAAACAGGCTCCCAGCAAGGCCCAGTAAGGTTTTCAGCCTGTAAAACCAGGCTAAGAGAAGCTGGATGAGGCCTCTGAGTTTTGACAATAATGCCTAGGGATGAGCAGAGCAGGCCTGCTAGGAATGGGTAGGTATAATTCTGCTTTTTATTGAGTACACCACTTGGCCATGTTTCTGTCCTTCAGTCCAACCCTGGCATCAGGTTTAATGCTTACAGAAAAAATATGAATAGATGCGTTGTTACTCGGGTGATGGTTTTACAAGGTTTCCTCATCTGGTGTATCCATACAGAGTCAATGTCACACACAGCAATGCAAAACTGTTACATTTCAGTGTAAGGCCCTGTGCAATAGCATTTGTTGTGTGTGTTAGTAATGCAATTATTAACTTCATGTTAGAAAAAAACTCTTTTGTTGGCTTACAGGAATTATCTAAAATTATTTGGTATAAAATATTTCATAGTGTTCCTCACTTAGACTCATGCAGGTTGGAAAAGACCCTTAAGATCATTGAGTCCAGCCATTAGCCCAGCACTAAACCCTGACCCCAGGTGCCACATCTACACATCTTTTAAATACCCCTGGGGTGGTGACTCCACCACTGCCCTGGGCAGCCTGTTCCAATGTTTGTACTGTCTCAATTCACCAGTGTTAAACCTTCCTACTATTTATCATCATTCCCTTTAGAAAACTGCTGTGAACTTACAAAGGTTTATCCGGTGTCCATTGAAGTCGATGGGATATAAGAAGTCTTTTAACAGTGAATTAATTTTTCTGGCGGATTAAACGGCTTTAGGTAAATGGCAAATTAAGTAATGTAAATTATCATTAGCCTAAAATGTTATTCTAACATTATTAGTTTTACTACAGTGTCCAGGGCAGGGACTGGTCTCAATTTCACTGGTGTGAATGCAGATAGCTCTTAATTTAGAGCTACTAAACTTTTTCTTAACATTTTCTCATGTAATAGATCAGAATCCAGACCCCTTTTTCTGCTTGGTGGGATTTAAAATGCAGGTTTCCCTTGCTGGTTTTCCAGCTGGTATTTCTGGTGCACTCACTAATAGTCAAACACACTATTCTTTATTAGAGTAAGCCTTCTTACAAAACACCTTTTTTTTCCTTTCACCATTATGTGTGCTCTTTGGAGAAGAAGAAATGATGCAGTTGCACAGGTAACTTTTTACCTTAATTTAAATCCTTACTTTCTTTAAGAAGTTATTTAAAAAACCAAAAACCAACCAAAGCCTGAGCTTTTTTCTCTAGCTCCTATTGAAAAGGAACAAGAAAAATATAATTTCTACCACTATGGAATGGCAATACTTTAATGTCTGTCTTCCTAATAAAATCTAGAGGAAGTTTATTTTCCTAGGTAGCCTTGTAGGTGCATAAATGACAGAGTTTATAAACAAGTGTCCCTATCCATATGGTCACCCATCTGGTGGTGACAAATCCCAAGAGAGATACCAATTACTGGAAGCAGAAACATAAAGTTAGGAAAAGCTGCTAAGACATTAGTTATACACTTTGCAAAAGATAAATTCTGATATCATGATAATAATTAATGTTTTTCTAAAGTATCTCTCATCTTGAACGACCCTGCAGGTACTTTCCAAGGAGGAATTATTACAGATGTGATTTTGTGATATACACGGGAATAAAAAAATAAAAACTTTTTTGAGAAAAGGGCAGTGTTGGGGGGATGAACACCTACATGAACCTTCAGTTAAAGACTTGTCTCCCTCTGTTCTAAATTCAGAGCCTTTCCTTGGACAAGTGGGTTTCCAGTGCAGTAGAAAGGAGAAATTAGACCTGTGGGAATAGTGACCTCTTGGGACTGCATGCCCCCATGTGAGTGGGTGTGTCATGTCAGCACAGCAAATCCCAGAGCCCCCTTTTTGAGTATTTCTGTCTAATTACCTTTCTACCTGCCATCAAACAGACAAAGGAACAGGGGCTTCAGGTCAGCATGAAAACACTCTCTGCAAACACACCCACACACCCCCCCACACACAGACACACACACATACACACTTCCATCCCATATTCTTGGGTATGGCAAGGCTTGACTTTGGCAGGTTGTTCAGAGTGTGTCTGTGCTAATTGCCAGTGTGCTTTGGGAGAGCTGCTGGAGAGAGCTTGACAGCTCTTTCTTAAACCTGTCTGCTCCTACACTTGGATTCTCTGTGGATCTCAGTATTCCTCAAAAGAAACTAGTCTCTGTAAGGAGCCAGAGCAGTGGTGTTTTAAATTGTTTTAGAGTTGTGCCCAGAGTTATCCCTTGTTTGGTTTGGTGTTATTGTTGTTGTTTTTTGGGTTTTGATTTTTATTTTTAATGACAGCGCCTAGGTGGCTGGACCCTGAGCGTAAATGCTCCTGTCAGCTTTCTGCTCAGTACAGTTTGCTGCCACTGGTCTCACTTGGTGCTATGTGATTCTCTTTGTCTCATACCCAGAGTCCAGACACACAGAAAAGAGTTCTGCATTTTGCCTAGGGAGAAGCAGATTCTAAATATCATGTATTGGCTTCCAGGCATAGGAGTCTCTTATTGGAGCTAGCTTAGGAAACAAGAAGTACACTTCAGGGAATGAGTATCTTTGGCTAGGAAGTATTCACATCCTTTTCAATGGCAATTGCAGGGTACTGCCACTAATCATTCCTGTCAATTTTTAGTACTTAGATACTATTCGAGTGAGATTTGAGGAAATTAACTAACTAAAAGACTCTCAACTGAATATTTTGGAACACAGAATGATTAATCTTCCAGCAAGATCTGAAAGAATTTCTGATGTTTAGAGTGTTTTGATTGGTAGTCATGGGGAAGATTTTCAAAGGTCAAGACAGAAGAGGAATGCAGAATCTATCCAGGGAAAAATTGGAGTTTGCTATATAAGCAAGTTAAATTTACATAAAATCTAAAGGGAGGTTAACATTATTTAAATTTTCAGTGCTGAAAAACAAATTACTATAAAGTATACTATGCTACCACAGTGGTGCAGTACACATGCAATGAAGATTAGGGAGCTCAAGCTATTACTGTAGATATGCATGGTTATTGCAAAACTTTGGATCAGAATTTAAGTTTCTTTAAGATTTTCTGGGTGCAGTTAGCTTGTATCATCCAGATGTCTGCATTAAAAGAAGTTACAGCAAACCACGTTTCTCCTGTGATTAGTGGCTATAAAGGCTGTAACATATCATCCCAAACACACAGTGTTCCAGGGCCTTTGAGTCAAGTGTGATCACTTTATCAGCAAAAAGATATGTACTCATAGCTGTCAATGCTGGTAACTCAGTTTGGAATGTGGCAGTCACACTGTGCTGTGCTCTGCTGGCACTTTATTGCCAGCAGTAACAATTCAATAACACCTCCATAACCCTATTGCCATTTGCTCATCCCCGAAGTTACACCAAGAAAAAACTGCTCTACAGAAAATGTCCTTGTAGGGGTGGAAATTGGCATCATGTGGAGATGCTGGAACATAACCTGAAGACAATATGGATAAAAATGGGACACCACCTTTATTGCCAGTAGTGATACAGGAAAAAAAAATCTGATCTGTGTGCATTCAGTGGGTTCAGATATGAGAGCTGCCTCTTGGGGAGGTGACTTTGGGAGTCAGAAACTCTGGATGCAAACACGGCCCTGAAATGCATCCTCCAGACCCTTGGTGGGGTCATCAGTGTGGCACTAACTATGGAAAACCCCAGCTCTGGTTATCAAAGTGTGGGCACTGGCTTGACTTTGTAGAGCTGGAAGTAGTGAAAGTAAAAAAACCCTTGGATTGTAAATTGAGCTTATTTGATATGAACATCACTTGCATGCAGTGCTTACGAAGCTCCACATCCACTTTGAGGTGCAGAGGCACAACGTAAACAGCAATCACAGAGAACTTTTAGGACTAAAATTATCTACAGCAAAATAGGTATAATGAGATGCTGAACAAAGAGAAATTTGTTCTCACATTGTTAGGAGTTCTGAAGGGGTTGAATCTGTGTCTCTGAATAGCATGTTATTACTTCTCAGCCTGAAAGACACCTAGAGATAGCTGAGCTGTTATGATACCCATATTTCATATTGAACATAGTATGAATTCTCATCTAAATGTGTTACTGATTGTGATGGTACAGTTTCAATTGAGCTTTTAATTCTGTTTATTTAAGTATGAATATTTCATATTGGTTTGTAACAGTTACACATGCAGACTGTGCTGTACATATTGCATTCTCCCTCAGAATTTACGTGAAGATGTGAGGTGAGAAGTGTGGAGTTTAAATCTTCAGAGAATGAAGGAGGAATTGGTAGATGAATAGAAATGTTTATGAGAAATCCAGATAATAATCCAATAACTCAAGTAGGAGGAAACCTTTGTGGGACAAGAGAAACCTACAGATGCTCCCTGGCTGTGTTGTTGATTTTTGAGATACTTGTGTTTAATAATAAAGAAGCTGTTATTGCAGTATACTGAGGAAATGGCAAATGAATCATGGCTGGGGATTCAGGGTCTGGGGAGGAGGTGAGTAACCTTGACCACCAGCTTGTCTAGTTTAGCTAGAAATAAGCATTTTTCTGCTCAAAGGGCTTATTTGTGGACAAAACATCAATGTGATTCTTTATAACATTGATTTTTCTCTGGGAAGCTGAGACAGTGAGGAGGATATTACCTCATGAGTGGTAAGGGCCTCAGATTACTTGAGTTTTGACACTAGCAGCCTAATTGAGGGAGTCCAGTGTGGGGTCTACTTATGACCAAACATGAGAGACATAGAACACTTTAGCAGCAATTTTCTGAAGAGAAACAGAGAGGTTGGTCCAAAATGCTGTCTCCAAACCTGAACAACCAACTGTGAGATGTGCAGGAGGGAGAAGTGGTCAGTTAACTCATGAGTTCTTCACAGCTATAAGTGTCATGATAGTTCCTGATACCTGGGAAGGAAGCAGGGAAGTGTCTTCTCAATTAATTGTGTACTGATACACTTTTCCAAGTTTAGTTACTTACTATCTCTTTCTGCCTTATTCCCCTCCCCCCATATGTTCTGTTTATTTTTAAGAATTACTGACTTAAGGATCCAAGGCCCCCCCATTGCTAAGTCCTGCAATGTGTGATTTCCTACCATTGCAGCAGCTTCAGTCCAAAACCTTGGGTTATTATCACTTGACAACTTGGTTTCCCTAAATAATATTATGGAATCTTATGAAAAGCCTTTTAAAAGTGCATTCTTCACATCCATTAGCCACACACTGAATCTCCATAAAACTGTGACTGGATTGGTAAAACAGGATTTCCCTTGACAACTTTCATCCAATGCATTGTGTTTATCCATGAACAAAGTGATCTCACTCTTTGTTGAGGCTTCAACCATCTTGTGAGTGATGGAAAATGGATTTAACTGGTTTGTCTTTCCCAGGAGAAATGACCTAGAGGGTCTGTTATTGCTTCTACACTTGTTTTTCTGCAATTGTACCACTGGACTTCTGTCACAATCTCCCTGTCTGGAGATAGAAATGTCAAGGGGTGCAGTGTGGAGTGTCATCATCTGTGGAGGAACACCCTCATGTGGAAAATACTGTAGCAGTATGTGGATATGGACAGATCCTATGCTTCCAGCATGAAGAAGCAATGTTCCCATTCTGCTGGAAAAATAACCAAACTAGTGATGGTGTGTGCTCTGAACTTCACAAGTGGTCAGTCTACAGAGTTCAGAGTAAAGCAGGCTGCCTTGGATTTCATAAGGCTGAAATTTCTTTCTCTGGCTGTGAAACCTCTCCACCAGATTGGAGAACTGAATGAGTAGAAGTTTGTTTCACCTTCCCATGGGACCTTGCCTCTCTCATCTGAGGATTCTTACTTGAAGGAAATTAATACCTTGTTTTATGTGGATTTTATTTCAGAGACATTCTTCTAAGCAGGAAAAATACTGTCTTGCTTTGAAAAAACCCAACCTATGAGTCTAAGTGCCAGTTCAGCACCAGTGGAGCCAAGAGTGGCCCTGCCCTTGGTAGCCCCTTCCCTTGGGTGACTGTGGGGAGAACCTGCTGGGAGCACTCTGGGCAGACCTTGTTTAGGGCTGACTTGTGGCCCTGGGGAGTTGCTGTGCCCCACAGCTCTGGTCCTCAGCCCTGCCCCAGCTGTGTCTGTGCTGGATTGCAGCCCTGAATCACTCAGCTCTGGCTGCTGCTGAGGCAGGCTCCATCCCTGAGCCACAGCTGAATGGCCTGGCCTGGTCCAGCCTGGCCCTGTCCATCCCTGTCCTCATGGCTGTCCCCAGCCCCACAGAGGTACCTGCTGCTCTCACCTGAGGCTGTGGGGCAGGGTCTGTGGCTTGTGAGGCCCTTCCCTGCCCACCCCATGGGGCAGCTCCCTGCTGCCAGCCCTGGGGGAACCCTTTACCCCAGGGTACCTTAACAGTCAGTGGGTGAAAATATGCAATAATCAGCTTTTATAGGTAAAATACCAGAGGCATCTGCCAAGAGTTTAGGACAGTGCATATCCAGTTTTCCACAGTCCAGTGCAAGAAAGACCTTGGCAAGCTGGAAGGCACTGACCACCGAGATGGTCCATCTGGAGCTTCTGCCCAGTCAGCAAGGCTCTGCCATCTCCATCCTTGGAGAATTTTAAGACACAATTGGATAAATCCCAAAACAACCTGGACTGACCCCATAACTGACACTGCTGGAAACTGGGCTGCAGACATCCCAAGGTCTTTACCCATCCAAATTATTCCAGGTTTCTATAAATTTAAGTTATTATTAGTCATAAATTTTAATAAGACCAACTAAGAATGGATCTGTGCTAAGCAGAAAAGAACACAAATTCAGCATTGCAGACAGTTGCTTTGATTGACTTTATTTCTTGACATTTATTCAGTTTCTCTTATATTTTGATGGAATATTGCACTTCTCAATTATGACATGATTCAGTTGTAACAGCATGTGACAAGAATGGTGTCTAGCCCGTCAAAAATCAAGGGAAAGTGTAAATTTCCTTATTAATAATTTAAAAATTAACTTTGCTTACTCAAAACCTTCTGTTCTGGATCTTGTCATAGAATATTCTTTGAAGAGTTTTCATTCATCTGAAAAGTGATATTTATTTAACAACCCAAACCCACAGTTTTTTTATATGATATATACAGTGAGACAAGTGTTTAGCAGCATAAATCACTGTGGCTTTGAAATCCATGGAGGTATATTAATATTTCAGAAATTGATGTGACCATTACATATTATCTCTGCATATCTATGTAAGGCCTATCTTGGTCACATACAAAATCTCATTTAAGGCTTCATTTCACTTAGGTATTTTAATAGTTGCCAAAATTTAAGCATGTCATTCAGTTGATTGCTAAAGGATTCATTGCTTATTTAAGCACCCTCCTGAATCATGATAAGGAAAATAAGTGAGGGGTATAAAGGATCATTTTAAATAGTGGAATGGGGCTACCAGCATACTGGACAGCTCCTTTCCCTCCTCAAAAAAACTCCAAAAAAACAAAGAGAAAAGGAAAAAAGTGTAATTCCTCTGCAGGGCTTCTGGTGCAAGATTTGTAAAGTCAGTAAATTCCTTTGCTGTTTGCTTTGCAGTTCAGTACCTTCACTTTTCAGCTGCTTTCCCTGTAACACAGACCTGTTCTTTGTCGCTTGACCTCTGTTTCTCCCTTTACAAACTGCTCTTTTTCAAAAAGCCCTTCTGCTCGAAAGATTGTCAAGTGCTGGGGTTTCTATTTTCAGCTTGCAGTTAAAAGCTCTTTGTTATTTTCACAATTCCTCCCTTCTTGTGACTCTTACACTACACAAAGGCCATGTAATTCCTATCACAGGAATCCTGGTAAAACACTCATCAAATTAGGCCAGTTGAACATAAGACCAAATCCTATCAAGTCTTAGATTTCTTCTGCAGCAATATTCTTGAGGAAGTGAAAAGGAAAATTAGACAAGAGATGCTCAAAAAATAGGCAGAGGAATTTTTAATTTTTTTATAGCAGTAAAATATTATCCTCCCACAGTTGTTATGGTGCAGTCCAATTTGCTAATTAGAAGAGAAACAAAGGAAGATTTCAGTGTGATCCAATACCACCATTGGTACCTAAGTGTGGAGCCTCTTGGAGTGGACAGAGATAAAATTAAATATATGGCAAATATGATTTCATAAGAGCAGGCATGCCTGTACAAACAAATGAACCATGCCCTGAATGCACAACATTATTTTGTAGGGTTTTGTTCCTGTTTGAAATGGCTGCCAAATTATAAATAGCTTTTTCATCCATGAAAAGGGATCCATTATTTTGGAACTCTGTGTCCAGAAGCTTCACCAGTGCCCAGTGAGTCTTCCTCAATCATCATTTTGGTTTTCCTCAATGAAGAGAATGGCAATCGTCCTAAAAACACGCTTTGTTAAAACTTCGCACTCCGGATGTTTTGCAGTTCCTGTTATTAAAGGATTTTACTCCTTTTATAGCTCATCCAACTTATATTTGTTACGTTTTCTCTTTCAGCTATGCACTTCAATAAACAGGAGACTAAGGTGCCAACTGGTTGCCTGTGATTCATCTTCCTTTCAAGCTGTTCTGTAGAGTACACAGGATGCGGAAATCCTCAAAATCTTTTTTCTAACATAGGATTGTTAAGTGTTATAAAAGATGGTGTGAGCCAGTAACTGTGACATGAGTGGGAATTTGGAAGCTCTAGATCCAATGGTTGGTTGTTCACTAGAATCTGTCAAAAATCTTCAAGGACTTAATTCCTCCCCACCTAAACTCCACCTCAGGAATGCATGATAGTTAACCATTTGTTCTCCTCTTTTATTGTGATTTGGGTGTTGCTGCTGTATTTGTCAGTAAATCTATAGAACAGCTCAATGAATGAGTTCAGCCTTCATTACCTCACTCATCCTTGATCAAATCACTCACCAAATGATGCCAATACTGTGCTATTACTTGAATTTTACATAATGAGAAAAATACATGAGAAAAATTAGCACTAATTTATCCCTTGAATCCAGAGAACATGTTTGAGGCTATTTTTACAGCAGAACTGCTTTTTATATTATTCTGTCACCCCTTGACTACCATTTTTATCTCCTGGCATTTATGTGATGTCAGCACTTCACCCACGGAGTGGGGAAAAATATTTACTCTGTTTGCTGCATCATCTTGCTCCCAGTTACAGCAGATGGGTTCCCTTCTCTTTTCCATTCAGGGGTGTGTGAGAGCAGATTCAAACCTAAAGCCTAAAGGCTCAGCTCAGCTCTGCTGAACAAATTGCTTTGCTTGTGAACAATGGGAGCTACTTGTGAATGCATGTAAGAATAAATCAGTATTAAGAATACAAGATTTAGGGGCAGTGAAGTTGTCTTTTTCTTTTGCTGGAACATGTGTCTGAATCAAATTGTTCCATTCATTCAGATGGCTGTAATAAGACCAGTGAGGAAGCTCAGTGTGTATTTAGTTGCAGGATAAAGTGATTGGAAAAGGTTCAGGTTTTTTTCCCCTTTATTTTTGTTGCAAAAGAGGTTGAAGCAGTTTTTCTGAAATTGTGTCAAAAAAAAACTCATAGGGAAAATATGTTGGAATTGCAATATTGTAATTTGGATTTTTGAGAAAACTATTGAAAAATAAGTTTGAATTTTTTTTTTTTTTGGAGGGGGGGTGTCATTATTTTTATGTTATTTTAAAATAAATGACAGTAGCATTGCCACAATTGGCTAATCTGCCTTCCTGGGGTGGTGGTGGGGTTGTAAGGAGTGTTTACAATCTTCAGTTGTCCCAAGACCTACTGAAATATATTGAACAGAAGAAGTGTCCCCTGTCTCCTGTTACATTGAAACTAACTGAGGCTTTGGAAATTGGAATTATTGGGATTTTTTTATGTAATCCTACTCCAAAATATAGACATTTCTAAAAGCATACATACACTTGGACTTTTGATTCAAATAAAAAATAAGAGTAAGAAAAAAAAAAGAGTAAATGTCAGTGTATAAATGTGCTCATTAACTATACCTTGTTGCTGCAGTCTGCTGAATATGGGACACTCGAGCTCAGTGGGTATTTTGAAAGCCAATGAACTGTCTTATGTAGGGCTTCATAATTGGAGGTGGTGCTTCTGGAGGAGATTCATATCTGCTGGAGAAAGATTATTCCCCAGTTTAGAAAGAATCAGAAACTTACCAAAATAAGACATCTGGCCATTCACCTTCTTGGCAAAAGCCTCTGGAAATGACTGATGCTCACAGTCCAGCACAAACACAAGGGTCTGCCAGTGCTGTAAATTCCTCTGTTGTCTGTACACCCAGATTAAAACCTCAGTGCTGCTCCTGCAGGCCCTGTGCTAACACAGAAGGCTCAGAGCATGGGCAGGAACAGCTGATACAAACTAAATTTGCTTAACTAAATTAAATGCATGACAATGCTAAGAGGACAGAATTAAGACCCTTCAGAAAATTGAAAGAAGGAGGAAAAAGTATAGACTGGTTTCCCAGAGAGGAAAAATAAGGCAAAATTTAAAGGGAGACATCAGGAAAGATTTTTTTTTTTTAATATAATGTGCATATGCACTGAATGCTTTTTGTTTTTAACACATAATCTGGATTTGCTGTTGCTTGGAGGGTGGGCAGGGATAAGTCAGAGAAGGATCTGTGCTAGATGAAAATAGAAAGCTTTCAAAGATTTAACCATGCGGTAGAGGCAAGAAAATGCCCTTCAGTTTTTTCCTTTCAATAATACAAGTCTGAGAAACACAAAGTGGCAGAGAAGCAGTTGGAAAGAAAATACGCAATAATTACCTTGGCTTTGAGGTTCCGTGGGGATTTTTTCACAGGGCCAAGTTCTCTGGTTTCACTCTTGTGAAAATTATCCCTAAATATTAGAGATCCCAGTGTGTCAGCCACTATTGTCTGTAATTCCTTAATTATGCTACACTTAACCAGATAGAGAAACTATCCCTGATGCCGCCTTGGCTTGGACTGCTCCTGAAGAAATTCCTGAAGAAGGGAAATCCAAATGGATCATATTATGTTTCCCCTGATCATAATATTTCTGGCAGCTTCAGCAACTATTTTTTTCAGAGAGTGGGTCTACCCTGTAGAGTGGCAGGAGTGCTCCATGCTCCTGCCCTATTTCCTTCAGCACCTCTGCAGGAGAGGAGCAATTCAGTGTCGGGTTTTTGTCTGGACTCCAGGGCTCCTCACTTCTCCCACCTGCTCTCTGGCAGTCCTGCAGCTGCAGTTATGCAGGACTTTACAGACACAGAAAGTCACCATAGTAAAGCAACAGAAAATTTGGCTGCACTAATAATATCACCCATTTTCCCCAGGCTGAGGGCTGATGGCTCCTTTAGAGAACTTCTCGTCTCTCCTTTCTGCTCAGATTTCCTTTTTCATCCCATCAGGCTTGCCTTGAACTGAGAGCAGACTTAGCCATAGACCTGAACCATGAAAGAGCAGCAATAGAAAACTAGAAAACTGTGCTTCCACAGTTTTGTGAAAGGTGGGAGCAATTCCAAGCCTTCATCTCTGGAGTCTGGCCAGTTTCCAACCTGGACGTATGAAATGTGTTTATGAAATCATTCATGTGTAGCTTGTATGGAAGAGTGCTCTAACATGTAGCTCTTCTAGCAGTTCCACAAAGTGGTGAAGAGGAAAAAGATGAAATCTATATTTAATGAATTAAAATTTCACCCATTGCAAGCAATTCTGTGTCTAATGCAACCAGCTCTTGCCAAGTTTTCAATGAAAGAGTTGCTTTTGCCTGACATTTATCTCTTGAATAAAGCTGTGCTTGAGATCTATGTGTTTTCATGCTGAGATTGTCAGCAAACTGAAAGCAGATAGGAAAGTTTGGCCTTTCCAGTGGGACAGCAACACAGAATTTATTTACAGGAGTATAGCAGGGCAAAAAGAAAATGTCTGTGTACTCCTTTAAGTTATGGGAAATACTGTGATGGGACATCTGGTACTTTACAGTGCAGATTGCAAAGTCACTGTGCTCTATCATGTTAATCCCCATAAGTAGATGCTCCCTTACAGCTTCCTTTCCTGTATTAGTTATTTTCCTGCTTGCTGTCCTTGTATATGGGAAGAACAAATCCAAGGACAAAATGTTGAGAAGCAATTTGATTTTGTAGACACTTTGTCAAGCTCTATCCCCAGAACCTCTGTGGATGTGGGAGAGGAGTGAGGCTGTGCTGTATGGCTAAATCATATACTTTAACATCTCAGCTTCAGTTCAACATGACATGACTTCAGGCAGACCCAGAATTTCATATGGGAGCAGTTAAATAACTGAGAACATCTAAAGCAGAGCAGAACAAAATCAGGCAGTGAGGGGTAAATGCCTACAGGCAGGCCAAATCTACACAAGAAAGAAAATTGCAAAGCTGTATATTCTGCATAACAAAGAAATGTGCTTGTGATGAGTGCTGGCTAAACTTATACCAGTTTTGGGTAGGATATAACAATTATTGCCATTGTAATCCTGGATAATTCCTCAGTATAATTATCAGCCTCACTAAAGTTTATTATGCATGTGGTGGCTGGGGATTTGAGAAGTCTGGAGAGTTGTGAGCCTCTGGATCAGGATAGCATTTTGCATTTTTGGTTTTGTTTTAATCTGTTGTTTCAAAAAGCAGATTATTTCCTATTTTAATTTCAAAGAGAACTCTTCAGAACAGATAAATAATCTTACTGTGGGCTGATAGTCCATATCCGTGTTTGAAAAAAACTGTTTCAGTTTTACTGCAGAAGAGAGACATTTGTAATACTGATTACTGTGTTTACTTCTCAACATTGTTTCTGCTAAACATGCATTTGCTGTATAAGAGAACAACCATCTGTGAATTTCTGAATTTCATTAAACAGATGATAAGTGTTTAGTGATAATGATTTCATTAAACAAATGCTAGTATTTTGTTTTCCACAGGATTAATACATTTCATACACAAGAATGATCATAAACTACTATGGACTTAAACAATTTGCAAACTGGAAATAGTCCCAGAATTACATAATTCATTGAGTCAGTTCAGATTAATTAAGAAAAACAGGTTACACATCTTAATTTATTATTAAAATGTCCCCTGAAATTCAACAAGAGACAAACATAGGGTTTTTTTGGTAACTTTTGCAATTTGCTTTTGGAAATAGCTAGTGCTGCTTTTAACATCATTTTGTGTGACTACGACTTTTTTCATAAACGCAACTCTTGTCTCACAAGTATTTAAATGCAAGATTTCTTTGTGTTTCTCGGTAAAAGCTTTCATCAAAAAGGCATTTAAGCAGCCCAAAAGCCATTTTGATGCAGTTGTAAAATGAGCAAATGTTTTGCCTTTACTTTTTGTAGCTGTTCAGGTGGCAGTGAGGGTCTTACTGAGACATCAAATCAGGCATAGTCACAAATCAGCAAACTGAAAGGTGGGCACCAACAGCTGCCAGTGCTGAATAGGAGTCCCAGTGGAGAGCAAAGGAGGGCCAAGAGCATCTCCCAGTACAGGGAAAGGGAGTCTTGAAGGCTGGAATAGCTTTCTACTGGAAATTTACAGAATTCATTTCTCTTCTCTGCCATGAGATGACCTTTGGTCCATTCCTGCACTTCCAACTCTGCTCTCATTTGCAAAAGCCTAAGCAGTAAATACCTACATGCCTTCCTACTCCTCCTTGCATTTCTACACTGAGAGAACTTCTCCCACAGGATCTGATGAGTAGAACAGCTGAAAAAAAGTTTACACCTTCCCAGGATTTCCATCTGATTCCATCTTTATTCCTAGTTTATAGCACAATTTTTTGTTCTTAATCAGTAGCACGTGACCCTGTGTTCAATCCAAGTGAGTGTCACCCATCTCTAGCATGGCAGGACTCAGACAAACCACTGCTCCTCTGGATCCACACAGTCCTGATCTCTGCTTGTCACAACTTTAGTTCAATGGAGAATTGCAATAGATATTTTATGCCATGTTCAGTAAATAAAATATTAAAGTTAAGTCTGGAGGAACTCTGGAGAACTTCCCTAACAGCTTCTCTTCAGTGTGACACCTCCCTGCTGAGTGCAGTGGCTCTCAGACCCCTTGGCTAAATCCCTCCCCACTTTACAGAGGTTACACTCATTCTCCATTTCTCTCCCTCACTAGTGTTTTCCCTTGTGACACCATGTCTAATGCCTTAGCTAAATGCAGATAGATTTCATCTACTGCATTTCCTTTGTCTGCGTAATCGGTTCTGCTATCAAAGGGAGATATATGATTATTTGAGCATTATCTAATCTTGGTAAACTATTTAGAATTTTATCTCATTTTCTGTTTACCTCATGCAACTGACATTCCTTTTTTTTTTTTTTCCAAACCTATTGAGTGTTCAAGACAAAGCTTTGGAACCATATCTTATTCCAATCATTTCCTTTCTCCCTTGCTTAAAGACAAACTGTTCTCAGGTACACTGACATAAACCCTTCTTTGTCATTTAGCACATCTTCACCTGACAGAACTTCTGGAGTATGACTCCTTTCCTCAGACATGGAGCTTTCCTTTTCCACTACCTCTCGTGATCCCTTTGCCCTACGCTTGGTGCCATCTTCCCAACAGCAAATGAAGACACTTTATTCCCAAGGGCCACAAGCAGCTCAGAGAAATGCTTTATCTAGTGCTTACCAGGAGTGAAAGTTCTTTACAGCTCTCCCTGCAGCTGTAGAGGAACGCTGTGCTATTTTTCTTTATGTAAACAGGCCATTCTTTACATCCAGCTAAAGTAATCTCAAACAGCATTTTGACTGCAAAAACACAGAGGACTTCTCAGACTTAGATGAAAGTAGTTCGTGAAGGTTTATATAATTCTTGTTTGAATTCATTATACATGCATGGAATCATGAATCTTGCAAGAACTTTTCTAACTATGTATTTTGGTGCCTAAGGAATACTGTTCTGCAGAGATAAAAGCCCAAATCCAGCAGACCCTTGTACCAGAAGTTCTTATCTAATTTTCAACATTTATAGAAGGATAATTACCTTCCTCCTCTCACCCACCACTGTTTTAACAAGGAGTTGGATAAACTTCTTTTTCTTGCAGGGTATGTAGCAAAAGTTTGAGATGCAGTTAACCCTGTCTGGTAATCCCAGTTCCCTCACTGGCTCATGCTGGGCTTCTTATCAGGTCCTTACCTCAGCATTTTCACGGGTCTTTGACAGGCCAGTTGCTTTCACTGATTTCTGAGTTTCTACTGGGAGAAACCAAGGACTAGTTTCATGTTACTGTGAGGTCAAAGAGTCCAGAGGATGCCAGGTCCTGGCTGCCAGCTTATGGCCACTGTGGGATGCACTGTCCAAAAACCCTGGGTGTACATTTGCACTAAGTAATAACAGAAGTGATATATCCACTGCAGTCTGGAGCATTGCAATTTGCTATGCTTTCATGGGTCAGGTGAATGAAGGAAAGGTAGGAAATGATTACTCTGCAGGAGCCTGAATCAATCTCTTCCCATTCTCTATGAGACCTGGAAACATTTGGCTCTTGCAAATAATCTTTAACCAGATAGGTCACGCTATTAAAGTTAATGGTTCCTTTTGTGAGTCAGGACTACTGAGCAGGCAAAACACTAGCTGGCCTGATTTCTAAGTCTTAAAATGGTAAGAAGAAAACACAAAATGTTTTTAATAATTTCTTGCTGCTGCAATCCGCATTTTACTACAGAGTAAAATTTTATTGTTAAGTTGTCATTTATTAGGGAAGAAAAAAAAAGAGAGAAATATGAGCAGGACCCAGATGGCATTGTGCTTTTTACATAATTGCAACATACTTATGTTACAGGCAATTTTCATTATGTACTAATCAAACTTGTGTAATCCTGTCACTGCACTGTCAGTATGATTATTGCATCTGTTTAACAAAAAAAGTTGAATAACAATAATAAAGAAAAGTAGATAAATTAATGGTTTTCTCAACAGAGACACAAAGTGACAAAGGTTCTGCCATAGATGATGTTCTCAGCATACACAAAGACAGAATGAATTGTAGCATCAGTGTGAAATACTCTGGAGAAAAGCAAGAGGTATGACAACAATCAGACAAGATCACAGGAGCAGTTAAGCCATCTAGAAAAGATTTGTACCATGTCCCTTGTGAACATGTGAAAGCAGCACTCAGAACCTGCTGTGCTTCCTTTCTTTGCCAAGCAAAGAACAGTAATACCTGAGAGCATCCTTGTTTTATGTGGCTTGGTTGAGTAGAATTTCTGGGACATGAAGAAAGAATCAAAATATGACAGGAACAGTAAAAGAAAAGCAGAGTGTTCTTGCAGCATCCCAGAAAAAGATATCACAAATTTAGCAGCACGGGCTGTGCAGGAAGGAAGGGAGACTCACAACTCAAACCTTGGCTGAACAGGCAGTGAAAGTGCAAAGTGCTGCTCCAGGGCTGGTGGGTGTCAGTGTGGAGACAGTGTTGATGGCTACAGAAGTGCTAGTCATGACCACCACACAGAAGTGCTAGTCATGACCACCACACAAAACTGCTACAGTCACCCTCAAATCGAGGAAAACCAGGGTGGCTAAGCCTGTAAAAGCCTGCATGAGGATCCTGCCTTGAATCCTGTTGGCAGACTGCAGAATACAGTGAGCTTTGCTGAATTCTGACATCTGGCAGGAGTGGCTAGGAAGACTGCAGAGGAGGAGGACTGTCCCCTTATTTACACCCTGGGGATTTGCCACAGCTGGTTGTAACAGTCTGCAGCTTCAAACTTCCAGTTTTCAGCCAATCTGCTGCAAAGCCCTGAATGGGGCACCTTGAGGAGGGAGATCTCTGTGTTCCTGAGACTTTGTGTCTCCTGGTTGGTGAGGAAGAGCAGGTCCTTGGAGCTCTGTGCAGCCATAGGAGCAATGGCAGGCGCCTCTGACGCCCTGACACAGCTGCAGACTCAAAGCAGGAGCCTCTCCTTGGTTCCAGCCAGTGAGTCCCTCCAGGGAAGCAATTTTTCCCAGAATCAGTGTTAATCTCATCCTTCCTTTGTATACTGCTGGCTTTCACACCCAGTCCACCTAAACCATGCCAGCCCTGCACACCAGGGAGCCTTGGTGGCCTTAGAACACCTCCCAACCTTTTCAAGCATTCAGGAACATGTTCAGCTTCTGTATAATCCTCAAGGCATCCATTTCTGCCTGTTGATATTCACATGCTGCTCAGGTCCTTAGCTACAGGGGGAGACCTAAAGCAGGATTTTCAAAGGTTTGTTCTTCTGAGCACAGCTGAGATCTCACAGGAGAAACACCTGGAGCCCAGCCAGCGTCTCCTTTCTAGTGTGGTCATGGCACTGATTTATCATGCAGGAGCTGTGGATTCAGCCTTTTATTCTTCAGAGGTTTTTGAACCCCTGCTTCAGGCAAGGAGTCTACCACAAGGCTACTCAGTGCTTTGGTACTAATTTCATATCTTTTGTTTTGGTGCCGTTCCAAACTTTTAGGAATAAATATTTTTAGAGTGCAGTTAAGTCATCTACTTCTTTGTGTGTAGTTATGGGACTCCTTTTTTGTTCTGGGCCATGAAAAGCTTTGGCTTTTTTGCTAAGTCAAAAAAAGGCAGGAAAATGCCTGGATATTATCTGGAGAGCTTTGGTAACTTCCTGTTGAGGAATCCTATAAGGTCTTTTACTGATTTTTGGGAGAGTTTGAAAAGACCTATACTTCATGCAACAGCTGAAGACAGTGATTTTTTTTATAAATCTAAGTTCCTACTTACTACAGATCTGAAAATCTTCAATGTGAGTTTTTTCAATGATGACTGAACTCGAAATTTGTGTACAGGAGGAGACTTTGGCAATACACAGAGATTGAAAAAAAAATCCAATCTAAGAAAAAGACTATGAATTCTACATAAAGCACTTATAAATAAGTCACAAAAGAATACCATGGCAACAAAGAAAGAAAAGAGATGAACTCTTCATTATAAAGGACAAATCATATGATATCTTTATTAAAAGTTTTATAATCTCTATTTTCTCTTATTGTATCATAATTCACAATCTTGGTTAAAGCACCATGGAACTCTTATTTTCCTCCATATGAAACCCGTCGACTTTCAGGGAAATTTCACTGAGAAAATGTCTTCTATATGTAAGCAAAACAAAATATTGCTCTTTAAAACAGGGTATTTGGCATATAAACAAGAAAATAAAAAGCATTTAATCCACAACCAACCATAAAATGAACACTTAGAGCTAGACATGAAAGTCTCAAAGCAGAAAAAAATCACCAGAGGTCAATAGCAGGCGAAAAAAATTGAACAATTGCTGCAAAATACAAGCATTTTCCTATAAATTTGCTGCTTCTACTTTCTCATCCCTGTGCTGGTTTTGACTGGGGTGGAGTTAATTTTCTTCCCATTGGCTGGTATGGGGCTGTGTTTTGGATTTGTGTTGATAATACAGAGATGTTTTTGTTATTGCTGAGCAGAGCTTACACAGAGCCAAGGCCTTTTCTGCTTTTTGTACGGCCTGGGGAGGAAGCTGGGGGTGCAGGGGAGGTTGGGAGGAGACACAGCCAGGATGGGTCACCCAAACTGACCAAAGGGGCATTCCAGACCACGTGGCATCATGCTCAGTATATAAAGTGGGGGGAAGGAGGAAGGGGGCACATTTGGAGTGATGGTGTTTGCTTTCCCAAGTCATCATTACCTGTGATGGAGCCCTGATCTCCTGGATGTGGCAGAACACCTGCCTGCCCATGGGAAGCAGGGAATTCATTCCTTGCTCTGTTTTGCTTGTGTGCTTGGCTTTTGCTTTCCCTATTAAACTGTCTTTATCCCAACCCATGTGTTTTCCAGCTTTTACTCTTCTGATTCTCTCTCAGACCCCACTGGTGGTGGGGGGTGAATGAACAGCTCTCTGGGGCTTGGCTGCTGGTTGGGTTTAAACCATGACATCCTTCTCCATGTTAGAGCCATGTGCTAGTCCTGGTGTATCTCTATTGCCTTTGCACTCAGAGCAACCTATGATCTTAAACATCTTCAAGTTCTTTCACACATGTAAAAATGACTGCTATGAAAATCATATTTATATTTATAGTCTTTAAAATTCCTAGAAATTCTGTCTCTCCTCACATATTTTTATATATTGAGTTTCCAATACCAGGTTACAAAACACAGTCCATGTGTTAGACTCCAGTTAATAAGGATTTTCAATCCTCTGGGACATCATCCCTGACCTCTGTCTGACAATCAAAAGACCTGGATCTCCCAAGAGTACTTTCCTATACTTGGTACCTGAGTGAGATGTCTGAGATGGTCTGACACATCTCAAAGTTCTGTTTCAGCACAGAATCCCATTCCACAATGGGATCTACTTCCCTAAGTTCAGGTGTCAGTGATGTCAACACCCATGTTGAAGCTTGTTGCCAGTTCAGTGGAGACCCATTTGATAATCAATGACATTTAGAGCATGATTCACTGGGCCAAATGTCAACACCAGTTTTAAAAATTAATGGGCCATGGTCTAAACTTCTTTGATTAGTATGGGAGCCCATGGTGAGCTGTACATATGGACATAACTGCATGAGGTGGGGGTATCCCACCCTGTCTCGAATGAGACATTGTGTTTCCATATAGGTTTAAGGCACTTAGTCCTTTTTTCTTCCTCTGTATTTTTGTTTGTTTGTTTGTTTTGCATAGTTATAAGTAATCTATGAAAGAGGTGTGTTTGGCAAAGCTGTTAAACTCAGGACAGGTCTCACAGATGAAGATCCCCCCAACACTCTCCTCAATGCTGGAAGACACAGATGAAGAGATGGTTACCCCCTTCTTTAGGATCCCAGATGAGCCACCCTCGTGCCTGTGGTCTGCAGGTTCTTTGTGAATTGAACCTGTGTGTGCAGGGAAGGGGCAAGGAAGGAGAGGACACAATTATTATGTTCTGCCCACTGATATAGATCTTTTCTTTGAACTTTATGCTTGCTGTTGACTACCCAATTTAAAGAGAATTATAATGACAAAATGACCAGGCCATTTTCACATGCTCTGATTATTACCTTTACAATTTAGAAGAGAGGCACATTGATAGGAGGTTTCATATTGTCGTTAAGAAACTTATTTTTCTCTTTATTGTTTTTCTCTTGCTTTCTCACTTTTGTTTTTGCAATTATTTTGATTAAATCTACTCCATGATCTTATTTTTTCCTTGAAAACCTAATAGCAGGTTAAAAAATAATCACAGCTGATAGGGCAAAGAATTGTTGTAGGGTTTACTGGTTTCTTTTTTTCCTTATAAGTTATAGTCGTAGGACTTTAAATACTACATAAAACACCAAAATTACTCTGAAATGGTGTAAGAAAATGCTGCCCTAAATTAGAAATTTACATCTATTCTCGCCTCTATGTGCTGATCCATTTTTAAAGCACTTGCAAGATTTGTTGTTATTTTGAGGCTAGAAAATAGACTCCAGTTCTCTTGTGAAAGGAGATATTGTGTTCTTACTGTTTGATAAAAGCAAGAGAAAAGGAATTCAGTTCTGTCACAAAAATAAATAATAAAAATAATCTCTTCTTGGTGAAACTGCAAGGTCAGTTCATTTCCTTACATTGATCAAAGTGGTCACTTCCTCCCTCTTTTTCTTTCTGAAATATTTTCTTTTGTCTGATGCTGCTGTTGTGAGTTAGTTCCATTAAATGCTCACTTGTCTTTGTAATGTGAATTTCAGCTCTTCTCAGGGCTCACGTCTATAGGGATGTGTCCACAAAGCCAGTTTTATTTTGTTTTGTTTTTAAAAAAAGACATTTAATTCATAGTGCATTTATTCTGGTTTTCCCCACTGGTTATGCTTCAAGAGAGCTGAGACCCTCCAGTGAGGATCATTTCTCAGTGAAAGCTGCAGTACATTTTCCTCATTAGGTATGTCTCATTTATGAAAAATGCAAGTTGGTGTCCCAGACAATAGGAGGCCCAGGTAAAACATCACAGTGGAGCAGGAGCAAGGCTGTGTATTCAGGCTGAACATCTTTACACTTTGGGCTTTAGTAAATTAATGTCAGGTGCATACAATGAGGCACCTACAAATAGCTGAAGATCTTTGTGTTCTCGCCAGTCCTGGTAATTTGTTACAGGAAGTACAGGTGGGGGGCATTCTTGAAGAGACTTTAAAGAGGGGCTTAAAAGAGGGATAGAGTTTAGAGATTATTCCTGAATTGTAGGTTAGAGTTAAAGAATCTTGTTGAAAAACATATAAAGGATGCTATAAAAGAGTTGTGTGAACAGGAGAGACCTGGGAAGAGGGAGGTCATGAAAATGTACAAGGGCAAGTGCAGCTGTTTTTGTACAGATAAAGATGCAGGGGTAACCTCCATCTGATGTCAGTGACTCACAGAGAAACTGTGAAAGGACTCAAGAAAATAGGTGTAGTGCCTATAAAAAGCTAATAGTATATCAGAGAACAGATTTAAGAGCAGGGCAGCAATCAGGAGGCCAGGGGTGAAATCTAGACTAACATTCTTTCTGCAGTGCATGTGCAAAGGATGGCTTGGATAAGAGGCCAAAGAAACCCATTTTGTGGCAGCTACATTTAGCTGTTAGCAAGGGGAGAAGTGCCACAGGCAAAGGTTGGTGGAAGAGACATGCCAAGGGTTGGGAAGCATGTTTGCAGGATCTATCAAAGGTGGTTGAGTAAAACAGAGGACAGTGCAGAAGCTGAGCTTCTGAGGACTTCATAGGAGTGAGAAGATAGAAAAGCAAAATTGTAGAATCTAAGAAATAAAAAGAATAAAAGCATGAACAGAAAAGAGGAAGGAGGAAGCTGGGGTTACAGGATATCTATTGACAGAGGACAGAACAAGTCTGATTTTAAAAATCACATAAAATGCACATAAAATGCATCTGACATGTCAAGTGTCTGAGGGGTCATGGCAAATAAGAAGGAAATAGACACTAGGGGTTTATTATGACTAGGAGCTCTGAAGTCCTTGAACAGCAGAGCAGAAAGAAGGAGCCACGGACAACCATAAATGGTCCAGAATCCAGAAAGAGCTCAACACCTCCTGTAAACATAAATAGATCTGCCTACCACAAATTTTATTTATCCTGTGGAGTCTTAAAGTACAAGAATGGTATTTCAAAAAAAAATATCTTATGACTGAGAAAAGCATCACCGTGGGTTCTTGCCTGAGAATAGAGCCAGACTCCCTGACATTTACAGGAGCTATCTCAAGGTCATTTACAGCGCTCAGAGACCGGGCACTTTGAGTCTCTCTCTGCCTTTTGACTTCAGCTCTTGTTTCAGAGGCATCCTCTGTTGGTTTGGGTAATGGTAAGTGGCAGACTGGCCAGGAGCTGCTGCCCCCCCTGCACACGGCACTCCGTGTGCTCGGTGTAATTGTGTGTCGGGGCTGCTGCGCCGTCCCTCGGAGTGAGCACGGATCAGAAGTCAATTGTCCCTTTTAATCAGATTTACCCAGAATATATGCCAAGTGAAGTTTCAAGTGACTAGAATTAGCTTACACACAGTAAACATTTCAGGTCTAATCTGATCATTTTAAGTGAAAACTAGTGAGCTCTAACTGTAGGGAAGAAAAAGCCATGCACTAATCGATAAGCCAGGAATGATCTGAGAGAGGGGACCAGTGTGTTCGATTAATCATCCTACCAGCTGACCAGATTTATGACATGAAGCACATTAATCACATACTTTGAGAAAAAAAAAATGGGCTGTATACTATACAAACATTTCCCACAGACTTTACTGTGGTAATTTAATTTGTGAAGATTTCTTTTGAGACAACAGTGGGATATGCTACAGCTGAAACATACAAATATTCATAATTCTTTTCAAACAGCTATTATATTAATGTCTTCCTGGGCACCTTTTCTTGAAGTGGCTCTCTTTTGTGACTTGGCTGTACATTCTGTTTCTCAATGCTTACACCCGAGTGAGAAGATGTAACATGGGTTCTTCCCTGGAATTTAATTTTTCAACATGAATCTTGTTCTCATCACAATAATAAAAACAAGCTTTGTTTCCAGATTGATTTCTTTCCTTTCGTTTGTTCACCAGAATGTCTCCCTGTATGCAGGGAAGTTTTTAGAAGCACTTTTACAGAAAGATTGATTTTTTTCTTAAATGAAGCCTCTGTTTTCATGGTACCAACCTGTTCTCTCTTCCCTCATTACCCTGATTCTTTCACTGAAGGGGAAAAGAAGGAAGTGTCTGTCCCTTTCCAGTAAGATATTTTAAAAATCCTCAAGTATGTACACACTATTAAAGGTGTTTTAGATTTATTGTTGTTAATAGATTTTACTTTTATGTGGATTAAGCTCAATATTTCACCTCCCAA
This sequence comes from Notiomystis cincta, assembly GCA_013398075.1. Lineage (NCBI taxonomy): Eukaryota > Metazoa > Chordata > Aves > Passeriformes > Notiomystidae > Notiomystis > Notiomystis cincta. Next base: position 67,033 of record VZRX01000864.1, read on the forward strand.
AGAAAGGCCAGAGCTGCCCTCTGCTAGAGGGCACGTGCTAACAATTTAAGTCAATTTTACCAATATACTATGCATTTTGCAAAGGGACTGTTTCAACAAGTCTAATTACAACTTTTCAATAAACCCAAACAAAATTCTTAATAGGAATTAAGAAGAAAAAAAAAACCAACTGAAAACTCAGAAAACAAAAAAACTAAAAAAATTCTGCTGGAAACAGTATGGTTCTTTGTGTTCTAGTTCAAATTAGCAAAAAGTTGTATTTTTCTTAACTAAATAATGTAAGTGAATGAATCAGAGAGAAGGGAGAGGTAAGGAAACAGAATAATTTTTTATTATATCCATAAACATATCCAGTTCTCCAAATTTTCCCTCCTTAGTCATTTTGGCTTGCTGTTAGTACACATTTGTCTGTGTTATCCTGCCAGGAGGGAAGTCAACAAACCCTGTCCTCCTGAATGCATTGTGACAATCAAAAAAAACCCAAACTGATAAACCAAGCAAACAGTAGAGATGCATCTCAGGCACTGGGGAAGTCCTAGCAGGCAGCATCCACTTGGGTCCTTGTGTTTTACTGCTTGGACATCCACATGACAAGTGATGAATTGCCCTGATGTGGTGTTGGCACTGTGGTTGTACCAGTGCAGTGGCTTTCTCACAGAGACCATGCAAAACTTGGGCATAAAGTTCCATTCTCAAAGTGTTTTCTTTCTGTTTTCTCTGTTTTATATCTTCTGTTTTTTTCAAGCTGCTTTACATTTGTCAATAGCTTTTAAAAGCTATTATTATTTATTGCTTCAGGTTAAATCTTGGTTTGATAAAAGGTTAAACTTGTACTAAGTGAGAAATAAACCATGGTCAGAACATTCTCTGCCAAAAAGGAATATCTCCTAAGGAAAAAGAACAAATGTTATTATCCATCTTCTACAGGGAAGGAGCTGAGATATAAGCAGATTGAGAGTTTTATTTAATATTGGAAAGAAACTCCTCTATGACAGCCAAAACTGAACAAAAGAGAGGAACTACCCCATTTTTCTTTTTTGTATTGCCTGGAACAAGCTCATCCATTCTTTAGTCCCCTTACATGGCATTCCCATACATTTTTGCCATTTCTATGTTCTTGCCTGTTCACCCTCTCCTGTACCTATTCAAAATACTGCTGTAAAAATTAATTTCCTGTTGTGGTCCTCCTGATCTTCCTCCCCATTTGAGTTTCCCCCTCTCCATGGCATCTCCAAGCACACCTTCTCTCTCTACTTCCAAGCTCCTTCACAGCTCAGACTTTGCCCATGTATTACCAGGATGACAGCTCCCTCCTACCCAGCCCAGACGAGAGCTGTCCAAGACCACTGTTTATTTAGGAGTCTTGCCCTCTAAAAATTCCCAAAGCCATTTAATTTCCCTCCTTCAAATCCCACCTTAAACTCCTCTGGTGTGCATGACAAGCTCAGTGCTGCTGGGCTGTGGTTCTGCTGGGACCAGGGCCAACTGCAGGGCCTGGTATCGATGCTCTGGCTCCTTCTGCTCTCCCATCTGTCTGCATCTCGAGCTTTCCACTGGGAGCTCTTTCAGCACTGACCACAACTCTGTCTCCTGGTGGCAGAGCCTGTGGAACAAGAGGGCAATGGTTCATGAGAGTGGCACCTATTTCTAAAGCACTACAAATAGTAAATCAGTGTCATAACAGCAGCAATTAATTTGGTCAGTAACACCAGAACCAAGAGCAGTAAATCACTGCCACTGAACCTTAGCCCAAGCCAAGAACAGTGATAAAAACACTGAACATCTTTTATATTTTGCACCTCCATGAATTCAACCCGGTGCAGGTTTTTCCTTTTTGTGACAGCATTGCAGTATTGGCCTGTGTTTGATATCACATCCTTCCTAACCTCCAAATGCTACTGCTGTTGCAATCACTCATTTGAGGGATGATCTATTTGACTGCTGAATAGTCTAACGATAAGATAGCTTGTGGAAATAGAAGCCTGGCCAAAAGATTTCTCTTCTGACAGCATCCTCTGCCAATAAGCATCAGCAAAACCTGTCCTGACAGGGCAGATACATGCATGTTGCTCTCGAATTCCAGTAAACCTGAAATTAAGTTGCCAAATTCAGCGCTGGAGTTCAAAGTATCCATAGGGGTCAGTTCAATGGCACTACAGCACATAGGACCTGTCATCCTCCCATGAGTTGTTTCCACAAGTCAGGCATATAAAATCACTGACATTAATTTAATGAGTTCGTTTTCGGGAGATTAGTCTCACCATGAGTTGGATTATTCTGAACATATGGAGACCCAGTCTGGCTATGAAGTATGTAAAAGAATGGCAGAGATCTGGGAATGCTGACTTTTTGAGCTGAATGACTCTTATGTTAAATTGTTTAACTCTTCATACCACTGTTGGGACTGGTTTCTTGTTTGGTTTTGAGGAGGATTTTTAACCTACAGCAATGCCACTCACTGTAGGTAACTCCATTTTAGATCTGTAATAAAGCACAATGGAGGCCAGGGTATGTATATGTATGAGAAATCAGATTTATAGCAACAGAACATGGGAGAAGCCAGACTTTGTAACAAATATGAACTAATGCTGAAGTTTAGTAATTTCTTCTAGCAATACAGGAAAGCCTTGGGAATAAAAGACAGTGTATATGAGATTATCTGAGACCAGAGTTTGTTTTTTTTTTTTTTATTTTGTGTGTGGGTTTTTTGTTGGTTGGGTTTTTGGGGTTGTTTTTGTTATGATTTTTTTTTAGCATTTTAGAGTTCAACATGGAAGGAATTAGATGCCTAACTGCTGCATAATTGTAATCAGAACTTAGGCTAGGCAGCTCCTCAGTTGGTAGCCAAATTCTGAATGACCAGAAAATCTCATTTTTTGGTAGTTGCATTGCCCAGGATCAGACATAATTTATCCATTGTGAATAATCAGTCTCTATCTCACCATTGTTCTTTGTTTAAATTCACAGTTAAGACACTGTTGTACCATCCACCCTGTTACCTGTGAGGCCCATCTGCAGAGACATTTTAGAGAATGAGGAGACTTGTACAGAGCATTTTACCCTGTGGTCTATTGATTAGAACAGATACCAGACTTGGGAGATTCAGTGTCACCTCTGCCCTCTGCCTGAGATCTCTAACTCTTAGGAAAGAATCTGGACCACAACAGGAAGAAAATGGGTTTGGAGGAAGTTGTTACAATTTCCATATCTTCTGCTGGATCTCATTCCCTTTCTAAGGAACAGTTGAGTAATAGTTGAGGAGTAGTAGTAATAGCAGTAGCTATTAATTGCAACAATCATTAGCATTCAGTTTCCTTCTATTCCTGACTGGTGACTCAGCCTCTGTGTTTGCAGAATAGTTCTCATGAGTTTTATCTCTTGGTGGTCTAATAAATATTCAGGGAATCTGACCAAAGTGGAAAAGCTTAAATGGGAGAACTTTAGAGCCTTTTTCTCCAGGCCTTCAGGTCCTTTCTCACAAACCAGGTTTTGATGGCAAACATGGGAATGAATGTCCACAAATGGAAGAGGATTATGAGGTTGGATCATCTGTGAGGCTGGGGACTGTTTAACCATGGAGAAAAATACAATGACTCAGAATTTCTCAGGACAATCAGGTTCAGGTGTGCAGTTTCCTAAACCTGGAGTTAATTGTGTGCTCAGTCCTGGTGGCATGGCTTCTTCTAACCCTTTCTTAGGACTTTTGGTTGGCTACAGGGAGGAAAATGTGGCACAGGGCTCAATTCACAACTCTTTGGATTCTTCCAAACAATTATCTCCCTGCCTGGTGAAAGCAATGTCGGCACCAGATGCTGTCTCACTTTGGACATATTTTGTGCAGCCTTACATCATGCAAGTTTTGGATTAGTTTTACCTCTGTGTCAAATGGTTCAGTCGCTGAAGTCACACTTCACTTACACTAAAGTAATCTGTGCTTTAAAGCTGCTGGTCATAAAATATTATATCTCTCAGGCTTGCAAATAGATGCAGTCCATATTCTTCAAAAGGCCCCAGATTTTTTTTTTTTACAAATAATTTGTTCCCTTTTAAAAAGTGGTCAGGTATCACATAGTTGTGGTACAAAGCATATAGCTGACATCACTGACTTTTGATCTTCCAGATTACTCAATGCCTTTAAAATAAAACACAAATTATTCTTAAACAATATGATTTCAACCAGCAGAATGTTTGGGGATTGGTTCAAGAACTCAGGCGGGACAAGATGAAAAGTTTAAAATTATCTCCTCTAACTTCTTATTCCCTGAATGTACATGTGTTGGTTTGCCCTGGCCCAGTTTCTGGTAGCAGGGGGGCCACAGAGGTGGCTCCTGTGAGAAGCTGCTGGAAGTTTCCACCATGTCCAGCAGAGCCAATGGCTGATGGCTCTGGAGATGGACAAGCTGCTGGCCAGGACTGGGACAGTGAGAGAGGCTGGTAATGCCTCTGTGATGGCAGATTTCAGAAGAAAATCGAAACAAAGTCACAGGGTTTTGCTTCTGGTCAGAGAGGAGGAGGAGGAGGAGGTGAGAACATGTGAGGGAAAAACAACATGGAGACACCAAGGTCAGTGGAGAAGGAGGGGCAGGAGGTGCTCCAGGCGCCGGAGCCGAGATTGATCTGCAGACCCTGGTGAAGCCCAGGGTAAAGCAGCTGTGCCCCTNCTCAGCGATGGACTCACCAAAACTCCCACGCCCCATCTCCCTGCACCGTCAGAGGGAAGGAGGGAGGGGCTGGGGGGAAAGAGGTGTTTTAATGGCTTAATTTACTTCTCATTATCCTCCTCTGATTCTGTCAGCAATAAATTTCACTTTGCAACTTAAGTCGAGCCTGTTTTGCCCTTGAAGTGTTTTCTCCCAGTCCTTATCTCACTCATGAACCCTTTGTTAACGTTTTTTTAACTCCCTCCTCTGCCCAGCTGTGGCAGGGGAGGGCGAGTGAGCAGCTCTCGTGGGTGCCTGGCTTTAGGCCAGTGTCAAACCACGACAGTACAGAAGACTGATATTACTCAGCCTTACTCCCAACCATAATATAAAATCAAAAGGGGATTTAATATATTTTATTTAACACAAGGAAAGCTATTTCAAAAGAGGGAAAAGGATAAGTCTTCTGCAGGCTCACCACAGGCTCCCATTACAAGGTAGTTAACCCATTATTTTTATTTTAGAATAGAACATAATTAATCACAGCTATTATTCAGGTGTTCTGAAATCTGGCCATTTTCAGTGGTTTTGCAAGACTTGAAAAAGGTTTCCTGCACAACTTGCTCTCTATTCAGTTGTATCAGCAAAAGTACCTGTTACCTGAACGAGGAAGCTGTTAGACCTCTCTCTGCTGTTTGTCAGGATAATTCAATTGATGTTCTACCTAGAACCCTGCAGGACCACAGCTGCTGCAGTGGATAGACCTTCGTTAAGCCTTAAGTGACTGGTTTAACAAGCTGTGCTAATGAAACAGGGGTTTAATGAGGTGCTTTTAGCTAAGTTCAATGTATTTTTCCTCTTCATCTCAGCCCTACATTTCCTGAATTTTTTACAATATGGCTTAACAATTCCCTTCATTTTTCAACTAGAATGACCCTTATATCTTCTTAATAGATGAACATACAATATTCAGCTATTCTAATCAACTTGAACAGTGGCTGTTGCCTTTCTCTAAGCAGGAACTTCTTGCCAGGCTAAGGATCACAATACTGGACTGAAGGCCCTTTAGCCTGACTTGTGGTAGTTCACATGTCCTCCGCTCTCTAATTAAATTTAAAATTATACCTTTGATAAGTGATATGTCTCATCTTTCACAGTGCCATGTCGTAGCATTTAGGAAGCTGTGTCACTTTTTTAATGACAAATATTAAAATCAAGCTCTTTGATTTCAGAAATCAACATGTTTACTTATCATCTCCTCCGTTTGATCCAGATTCACATAGTCATTAGCAGAGATAATGACAAATTGCCCCGTGTGACTGGGATGTGAGCTGAAGCCTCAAATAACACAGAAGTAGTACACAGATCACCCAGCATAACTACCTTACTTGAAAGCTACTCTAATTTTATAAAGCAAGTTGTCAAATCGATGTCTCTGCTGTCAAACAAAAATATATTTTTAAAGGAATGCCTCGAAAATCCATAGAGGAAATGCAAGTCCAGCATGACATTTGTTTGATTTCATTCCTCAGGCGATGCCATAAAAATTGATCAGACCACATTTAATGGAGAAATCATTGAAGTCTAATTCAACTAACTCCAGAAATATTTATGAAGAACAGTTTAAAACCACTGATATGATACAGGATGATGCTTGTAGTAGTATTATTAATAGCTAGGAAGATGCACTTTCAACATAGGATTTCTACAAGAACTCTGTGATACATTTTCAGCAGCTTTTGTACAATGAATTGTTATTAAAACAGCACAACCTTCCAAATTGCTGTTAGCTAAAGATGGGCTTTGTATGACTTGATATTTATCCATTTTGACCTTTAATGCCTTTTACAGTAATTGTTGATCCAATAAAAATCTACTTTATCAGTCTTGTCCTGGTAGAAATATGACTGCAAGCTTTTGCTAGTGAGCCCCATGGCAATCTGCTACTTAAAGTCTTGATTTTTAACTCGTTTGTCCCCATGTGGAATCATAGAATGGTTTGGGTTGAAGGGAACTTAAAGATCAGCTTGTCTCAACCCCTGCCATGGGCAGGGACATCTTCCACTATCCCAGGTTGCTCAGAGCCCCATCCAACCTGGCCTTGAACACTTCTAGAATGGGCCATCCTGTGCTAGGGCCTCACCACCCTCATTCTTCCTAATATCCAATCTAAACCTGCTCTCTTTCTGTTTAAAGCCATTCCCTCTTGTCCTCCTACAACCTGCTCTTGTAAATAGTCTTGCTCCACGTGTTGGCCCTCCCTGGTCTGTGATGAATTGCACTGAATGATCTACATGTAAATGCCCAACACTAATTAATTTGCTGATAATGAATGATTGCCATTTTCTAATACACACTTTTCTGTGTGAAATCTTTGCAACTGGGAAGCAAGCACATTAGTCAATACAAGGGGTTCTGATAAAGTCTGTAGTATTTTTAGCTTGTTGAAAGACAGCATTGGTGCTCTTTATGTGTTTAAATTACTCTTTGATTCTCCTCCCTTCATTAAAATTTTTACATATCAATTCAGAAAAAAAGAAAAAAACCACCAAATCCTAAACAAGTGACACTGTCTTTTTCTCTAAAGGACTGTCATTCTAGAGGACACCTGCCAGGACTGTGGTTCAGCAGAGCATCTCTTGGAGGAAGAAGAGAATCCTCTGTAATTTGACATAGGCTGCTACTGCTTTGGTAGACACTGGACCAACACAATGGCCTTTTCTTCTTCACAGCTGTGATAGCCCATGAGGCTGGAGAGGAAGGTTCTTGGAGGGGGAGCCTTTTTCAGACCTAAGCAGTGCCAGCAAATGCTCATAAGTAGGGATGAAAACTTGCCCTTAATACAAAGACCACAGATAAAAGCCTATATACATGCACACAGATAGACAAAATGGAAATAATCTAAAGTCTGTATTCCCAGATTCTCTGATGTATCTTCATGCTCTTCTTAGCAGACTCAGAACAGCAGCTTGTCTGAAAGATCATTGATATTACATGAAAAAAAGATTAACATCTAAAATTTAAACATTTTAAACTTTATGATTTAATCTCTTGTCTTTGGCTCTATACAATCAGATAAACCCCTTGGTACTGGGAGAGAAAAATGGATGCTAATTGGCAGGAATTTTATGTACATAGTGATTTTTCATTTAGATTTTTTTCAAAGTGCAGAGTACCTCCACACCAGTTTCTCTCAATGGCCAGGGATGCCACACACCCAAGTGTGCAGAACTGCACACTGACTTGCTTGGGACTGCACACAGCAGCCTTTATTGCTTTCTTGAGGTAAATCCCAGCTGTGAGAGGGCTTCACAGCCCTCTGGGGGAGCTGCAGCCAGGTTCTGTAGTGCTGGGTCCTGGGAAATTCCCGATGTCCCAATCCTATGTCCTTTATGTTAAGAGAAAAAAATCAGGAACAACACACCAAACCTAAGCTTGCAGACTGGTGACTGCAGGGTGGTTCATAATTTCTTCTTTCTGAAGAAGAAAGAAGTCACAGAGATGCAGTGGGATGGTCCAAGGCCCAGAATCATGTTGGGAAGTGAGAATATGAGAGAAAACGTGCATAAATTGCATTAAGACTGTGAGACAGAAGGAACCCCCTTTCCATGGGATATCCAGAGGGCTGAAATCACTTTAAAAGCAAGGTTGATAAATGCTGTGAGTAGAGCAGAGAATTAAGAGCAGAGTGTAGTAGGATGTTTGCTCACAGAAGGATCACAGAGTGATGACAAACTGGGGACATGTAGCTGCCATGTGTGACATTGCAGGCAGAAATATTTTTCTTAGCCTTTCTATGCACATCCTGTTACTCAACCTTAGCTCTTTGTCCCCAGAATTACTGTCTGCTGCCCTCAGTCTCTAAAAATAAAAACTCTCCTTGTCTTATTGGGAAATGTACCCATGGGAAGGGAATCAGGGAATGTGGAGTGGGTTTTTTTTGGCCATGTGTCATGGTGAGGGCTCCAAGCAATAATCTGTGAAGTTTACATCAAACCCTCTTATATCTCAGGCTGGCACTTTCTGCCACCAAGAACTCATATGTGTAAAAATATGCATAAATCCCACATTATTTGATTGGGATAATTTGAAGGAAACCTCTGGTCCACAGAGGTAGGTCATGCAGGATTTATCCACCTTGTGGTGACTGCTGTTTTCAGTGTAACTGGATGATTTTATGCCTTTGGCAAGAGTTTCTCAGAATCTTTTTAATGTTGAAAATCACATTAATGTGTGAAGGGCTGAGCAGACAGATTTACCTGTTGCTTGCCCAGGAATATGTGAGAATGAGAGTAGCTTTGCACCTCTCTAATATGAAGGATTTTGAGAAGAAACTTCTCCAGGGATTCGGATGCAGTCACCTTCCAACTGATCCTGCTGTAAATATTAGAGACATCTGTGAGCTTTTCTGTAGAACTGTGAAACAGTTAGGATGAATGAATGAAAAATGGACTGAATTAAATGTTGTCATGACTTGTAAAGTCAGTTTACTTAGGCTGTAATTATGATCTGCCTGAAATGATGGGAGCTGGGAGGAGGTGTCGTGGGCCCTGGCTGGGGAGTGGGAGGGATGCTGGGATCCTGACGATGCCAACGCCGTGGCGGTCCCTGCACGGGGAAACGCTCCCTGAGCACAGCCAGAAGTGCATCTCGCTCAAGCATGAAGATTTTAATGCTGGTGAGCACTGAACAGAACCAGCAATTTGCTGGAAAATTGAGGTTTTGGTGTGAGAGAGAGAGAAAATAATTCACAAATGCTTGTTGAATTTTGTACTGTTTTATTAAGGAGTGCTACATTGTAAAATGCAAAGTTTTGCTTTCCTTCCATACTTTTTCTGGCAATAATGATTTAAGGAGATAAGCAGAAAAGTCACATAAAGAATAAATCTATTGTTTTGAAAACGAGTACATCTAGAAAAAAAACATTGCAGCATATAAGAGTTGGTATATATGAAGTTTTAAATTTAAAGAAAAATTATTTTTTATATCACTTTTGTTTTTCCAGGACCCAAGATGATCACATTTCTTTTTCATTTTGACTCAAATTACTTTTTACAATTATTAAATTCAACATCAAACCATAAATAAATATACTTCATCTAGCTCCATACCTACTGTTTGAGCTCCATTTTATTAATTCATAAATCACTGAAAACAGAATTTTAAGAGTATTTATTTCTAAACTTGCAGTGCTTTTTCTTAACAGTTGTAGTCAAATAAAAAAGACAGAATTAAAAAAACCCTATACAGATATGTTACCATTTAAAAAAACAAATTGATATGTGAAGTTATGGAAAAATATTTCTTTTATGTCATTTTCATTTAATAAACTCTAAAAAGTTATATTTCTTCCACAAGTGACTATTCTCCCCCACAGCATATTTTTCCAAACCAGATGAGTAAGAAATTATTTTATTCACTACAGAGTAATACTTCTGGTTTTGCTCATTAGTATCTGGTCTCAAGTCATTTAGATCTGTGCAGTTCCATGTTGGGCATGTTGGATGGTTTCATGTCATGCTTCAGCAGGAAATTTCAGAATTATTGTGTGTTTTTTCTTAATTCACCAAGGTAAAGTTTTGAAAAATGTCTTAAGCTGCTTTTGTCAGTTAATCTTAGTAACCCTGGATCATCAGCCCATTAAGTATGGGTTTTTTTCTTGAGTTTTTTGTTACTTTTATGTTATTTTTAAGAGAAATCAAATAAAGAAATTTTGTTCCAACAGCCCAAATTCCATTTCCTTCCATCCAGGTGAGCTGAATCTCCACTTCTTTTGTGAACTAAGAAAACTGTTTGATGATAAGGCTAAGTCAAATTAGAAAATATTTAATCAAACGTAAGTTGATTATAGAGTCTGGAATGGTCTATTTAAAGTTAGAAGCTTCATAATTTAGAAATTTATCAGTGATACTAAAATTAGGATGTCTGTGTTATGATGTTTCTCACTAGCTGTAATATTTCCCTCTCTTCCTGCAGTCCCATATGTTTGTTTGAGGCATCATGCCCTGGGAAACATTGGGAAATGAGAGCTGGACCTGCTTCACAGTAAAAAGTGAAGTGACCACTGAAGGCAGAGCACTGAAGGCTGAATGCCAAACTTTTGCCAAGCAAAATAAAACTGGATGTTACATAATGATCTGTCCCAAATCAGCACAAATGTATTAATGGCATTGAATAATAATATATTCCAGTTGAATCTTATAAAAATGGAGACTGATTATGAGCTAAAGCCATGCAATGAGACACCAGCTTTATGGATCAGTCAATTGTAGTGACAGTGACACAAACTGTGATATTGGTACAGCTTTTCTTACCTGCAAGTCAAGAGTTCAGCCTCTGATCATTTTTATGTTTCCCACCCTGGAGCCATGCACCTGCATCTGTACAAACTCTATGGTTCAATGAAGGGATAGTGAGATTTGGAATCAGTAATTTGGCATGCAAGCATTCTCTGTATGTTTGTCTAAAAGAACATTACAATAATTCTTAAGGCCTTTAGCAATGTAGATACAAATTGAAATGGAGAGCACACATTGCCCTGCTGCTCACTGCTCACTGTTAAAGCCTCAAACTCTTAGAGTTTCCTCAATTTCCTTAGTTTACTAAGGGATGAGAACATTAATGATTCTTTTCTAGTCTAAATAAAATACTGCTAATCATTGGCAATGCATTGCTAACTAGAAATTAGAGGAAATTTGCTATTAGTGGAAGCAGTAGAGGATGCTGCTCTTGTGCTCCTTTCTCATGAAGGGAAAGATAATGACAAGAAAGTAGCAGGATTTGGGAAAAGAGCTGAAAAAATGTGCAGATGACTGAATCAAGGAGAAGTCATGGATTAAAAAATGTATTGGGAATCTGCTCCCCTCCTTGAGTTTGAACACACAGTACATTGAGCACAGCTATAGAGAGGCAAGGAAAGCCTTCAGTTTCCACATAAAACCTGCCAGCTGTGGGAGAAGCAGAAACCTGGACTGCAGTCCAAGGCACTTCCCTGCTGGAGCCATTGGGAGTGGCATGGTGGGGTTACAGAGAGCATCTGAACTGCTGCAATGTCTGGGCCCAGTCTGTATATCCAAAGGACTCCCAAACTTGAGTTTTGCTTGAGGGATCGGTCAGCAGTTGACAGCTGAGGGGATAATCCAAGGACATGTGGGAAGACACTGAACTCTGAGAGGTAAATCCCCTATAGCTCATGAATCTGTGGCAGAATATCATTTAGACATGCAAAGGGTAGAGAGGGAGAATATCAGGAATGTTTGGTAATCCACAATGAGAGCATGAACTTTAATAAATTTGGACAGTAATGTGTAATTTTTAAATTTTTTTCAGGATTATTACTCCTCCTGTACACTTTGCATTTCTATCTGGTTAAAACATTTATCATGTGCTCAATTTATGAATGCTTTTTGCATAATAGAAATATGTAATGTCCTTAAAAAGCAACGGAGATTTTCAGGTAAGAAGTACAAGGTCTGCAAGAGGTGACCTCTGTAGAACAGCTATTCCAGGCAGATCTCTGCAGGCACCTGTTCCCTCTGTATTTATCAACCTGTAAAACAGCAATCTCAGCCCCATACCTGGAGGCAGGACCACTGGTACAAACTCTTCTTCTGAACAGAGGTGACTGCACCCTGCCATTATTTTTGTTTATAGGCAGCTCAAGGCTCACATGAATATTGTTTGTTGGGTGTTTATAGCTGAGGTTTAGTACGTGGCTAAATATAGTCTAATAGTTCCTTCATCCCCACTCTGCATCATGACATGGCAAGGCTTTTGAAGAGTAAGTAGGCCATCCAAAACAAAAGCAGAAAATTAAATTCAGCATCCTTAATGTGTGGTGTTTTCCAAAGCTTCTGTTACTTTCATGACATCTCGCCAGAGCTATTTATGTCTGTGGGGAGTTAGGAAAAAGAACACATATTGTACAGAGAGCAGAGTGTTAAATTTATGCAAAGTGAAGAAGAGTGCTATCTCAAAAAATATTTATTTCATAGTTTTTGCCTCGAGGATTGTGCTTTGTTACATCTTTAAGGAAAGCAGTGCTATATTAGCATCAGGTTTAAAATTCTTATAAATATTAAGAACAAGTTACATCTGGAACATTTATATAAAGCAGCACATCAACCTTATCATTTTGTGTAGAAAGAAAGGAAACACTTTTACTGCACCACTGTCTATTCTTCAGCCAGACTTAAAAACTAGAAACAAAAAATAGCTTAAAGGAAAGAGAGATGTTGAAAGGAAGCAGAAAGATGCTGCACTAGCTCTTTCAGTATTTTCTTTGCTTTTGCATGAAAAATAATTCTTTTGTAAGGGACTTGAATAGCTACAGCAAAATTGTGATAGTTCAGAGTGCAAAGGAAAATTGTATCTGCAGCAATAGGTTGCCAGTGTGCAAGCAGCTCCTGGCTCCACTTGCATTTAAAATACTGCCTTGCAAAGGAACTTTTGCAGAAACATTTAAGGACATCAAACAAAGAATTTCTGTGTTAAAAAATTATATGTTAAAAACCAAACTTGTCTGCAAGGATATCTAATTACAATGCATGCATCACTTTAGCAGTGGCATGGTTTGGTCTTAAGTAGCAACTCTGCTCTTCAGGAAGGTGTTTTTAAGGGGATCTCACAGCAACAGGCTGGCCTGAAGTGAAATCCTCTCCCAGTCCCCCCCGCAGCCGTATGGATGCCAATATCGTGAACTGATTACTAAAAGTGAGAGTTGGTAGGTGTCAGAGCAGAACAATTTTATTTTTATAGCTCTGATCATATGCATGTAGGCATAATTTAAAAGAAGCAGCCAAAACAATTTCAAAACTATTAGTTGTCTAAAGTTCAGAGGGTGGGGTGCATTTTTTAAAAATTATTTTTAGGAGTTTACATTCTCTCATATGTTCCTTTGTACAGCATGCATTAATGTCAGATAAATGCTTCATGAACATTTCCTCTAGTTTCTTAAACAGAGGCAGAATTCTATGTTGAAATCAGCTTTCACTATAAGTGTCTTATTCTGAGACACTGCAGGTTGGATCCTGCCTCTCCAGGAGTCACTCATGTGCAGGCATCTTCACCAAAAAGATGTCAGGATGTAGCCTCTACACATAGAGGATATTTCAAAACATTAGACAAAAATCAATTTGGATTTCCACTTGACTCAGTCCACTCCAGTTCTTTCTCCAATAGTCACTTTTCTCTCAGAAGAAATATATTGTAGAAAAAATAAGATCATTCCTCCTGTGTCTTACTCTCTTAATGAAATAAAGACCATAGACCCTACATGTGCCTTTTCCAACAGACAGTTCTCTATATTTTGTTCTTCTAAGCCAGGATGAGGGTTCCACACCTTTCTTGGCAGTCTGGGCAAGTGCCTGGCTGAAAGATGACCACCAGCACAAACTTTAAAACTTTTTTTATGATTCAGTCTACTCAGAAACTCCCCAAATTTTCAAGCCTGACCTCTAAAGCAGTTATCACTTCAGTTTTACACATGTACAAAGACAGTGAGATGCCCAGCTGTCACACTGTACTGCTGGGATTTAGTTCGCTGGACTGCCCTCTCCTCTTCTCTTCTTTCTTTTTTCTTTTTTTTTTTTTTTTTTTTGATTGGTAAAGACTGGGACATGAAGGAGGGAGGTTCTTTGACTTCATCCATTTTACTTTGTATACTGTGAAAGAGGGANCTCCCTTTTGTCTTTTTTTTTTTTTTTTTTTTTTTTTTTTTTTGATTGGTAAAGACTGGGACATGAAGGAGGGAGGTTCTTTGACTTCATCCATTTTACTTTGTATACTGTGAAAGAGGGATGTAACTCATTTTACTCCTCCTCATCCCTGGGGTAGGGATGTAACTCTCAGGAGTGCCCTCAAGTTCATGAGCTGACAGTGGACCTTTTCTGGCTCTTCCTCGGCCCTGTAACCATTTTATCTTGACATTGCTCAGCCCTAGAGAGCAGAATAATGCTTTGTTCCTTTACAGCTCATGGTGTTTGCTGAGTTTAAATGTGGAACTACATTTTCCTGAGAGTAAACAGAAGGCATGAGAAATTTTTCTCCCATCTAGTGTGTTTTGAGTGTTGTTCTTTCTGTTCACTGAGAGACCCAGTCACCTCTTGCACTTGAAAACACTTCAGCTCATCAATCTTAATTTTTTTAAGTGCTACACATTCCTTCTCAATTATTTTATTTTTCTGTATATAAATGTAGAACATCCATTTTAATTTTTTTTTTATATTCCTTCTCTCAGGAGAAGAGAAAATCCACTTAGGCTTTGTTTTAAGAATTTCAGAATCTCAGAAATGGGATAATGCCCCTCCCTGTGCTTCGCTGTGGCACCTTTTCAGAAGCCAAACCTTTAAGCAAAAGATCAGCAGCACTCCTAATGCGGATGCAGACCTTTAGGAAGCACATCAATGCAAGCCACTGCTCTCAGGGCTTGTAGATTTGAACCCTGTCAGAGTTTATCTGCTGCCAGCTTCAAACTGTGGTTTGACATTTCTGGTCAAGAGGGGTGCCCTTGTGAGTCCCGAGAGGGGAAGAATCTGAAAAGACAGAGAGGAGCATATTGTCTCCCTACAGCTGAACACTGCCAGCTTCCACTGCAGAGGTACCTGTTACCAGCAAGACATTGCTTTGAGGGAGATCATCACAGCATGATCTTACTTGTGCCTGCAGTAGAGAGCCGTCAAAGCACAGCAAGAGAGAGAGAGATGGCAGGAAGCATCAAAGGGGAGCTGCTAAAGACTGAATAGGAATGAAGATAAAAGCTGCAGCCAGTGTAACTCCCTTCCCAAAGGGAGGGAGCAGAAGTGCAGTGTGAGAAGGAGTGGTCACAGCAGACCTCAGGGCCAAGTCATTCCTCCTGTAACGCAGCTGTTACAATAGGCTGGGAATTCAAGTGAGAAAATCACGAGAAAATTGTTGTGGTGCACAAAAGATGCTTGTAAAACACTGCAGTCCCATGTCTCAGGGCTGCTGGGGACTGAGATACTGCATTGCATTTTTCCCTGATTTAACAGATGAACTGTGGACCTCAAACCATTTAGCACTGCAAAATCCACACCTGCTTTCATGCATAATGGGATGACGAGTGCTTACAAAGCCCAGCTCATCAGGTCAGGCACATGGACCTGAAAAGGGCAGGGAGACTGCTGGCAGCCCTAATCCAAGTGTTTGTCACTACAAAGCTCGATTCCCTTCACTGTCTGGAGAGAAAACAGGAGGACCATTTCTCACTGGTTTAAGAATGCAACCATTTGTCTTCCTGTGGTTTAGGTATCCGTGAGAAAGTCATTCCCAGGAGTAACTTCTGTGCTATTTTCAGTCCATACCAAGTGAAAGCCTGAATGATCACTTCTAATGCTTAAGCCAGTCAAGAACTCCCACCCCACTCAGATCAGCCCTCAAGATATCCTCTGACAAGGACAGAACTTCACTTGCATCATGCAGATGATCCAGGCCTGGGACCAAGGCTTGGTAAATGTACTAAACCTTCTCAGCTTTGGAAATTGAGGCACAGTCTCTGGTCAGAGAGAAAGTGTCAGAAGATTTGCACACTGTAAGTGCCACACCATAAATGACTGCCCCATTACTTTCCTCAGCCCATCAGGAGTTTGAGCAAAGATCAGAAAACACACTTCTTTTTGACCCTCAGCTAGAGGTTTGAGTTCAGAAGACTCACAAAGAGAATTTGCTATCGATATTGGTGAGAAGCTCTCAAAATTTGCTATGGCAATTCTGCTAGGCAGACTGAAGAGACTGCCTGCAGGGTTATAATCCATGATATAGATATAAATAACTCCCAGGAAAATAGATTAAAGGAGAAAGCTCAGTATGAACACTTCAGAATCAGAGGGAACCAAGGAATCACTGAGATGTTAAAATAAGAATCAAATAGGAATGTTTGGAAAATTTAGGGAATAGATAGAACTCCATGGATTTATCAGAAATTCAGGTAAGAACCTGGATGTGCCCCAAGGTGGAAGAAAGAGAAGCACATAGCTATGTTACTTTCACTTAAGCAGCCCTAATAAACAGGTGCTGCTGTCACAACAATATGCAGAAGGTCTCCTGTTGAAAGACTTGGTACACAAGTTCTGCAAGGTGATACTGCATATTTATTGAACATGTCACAAAGAGAAGTCACTTGGGCTGGTGCTGGGGGCTTGGGACTCTCCTTTGTCCTGAAGTCAGAGAGTGTTAAACAGGATCTCACTGGATCTATTCTGTTTACAAACATTCCTGGGAGCCCAGCTGTGGAGTTGGTGTGGTCAGACACACTTGGGCAGAGGCTGAACTCGCTGTTGTCGTGGGCTATGGCTTAAACCTCTAAAGATCTACTGCAGCTTTACCACCACAGTGTAATTCACTGATCATGGGATCCCTGAGATAATATTCAAAATCAGAATTTACTAACTAAGTAAAATCTTAAGAGCTTGATTTATTTAAAGAGCATCTACCATGATTGTAGACAGACAATGGTGTGTGTATATATATATATATATCAGACTTCATCCCTTATAAAAAGATTTATATTCCATAGGATGAATAAACTTTTGGAACAGTTTATGCAGCATTTACATCATACAAATTTGGTCCTTTTTATCAGTAACAATAAAAATTTATTCTTGACTTCAGTGAATTTGAGATGAGCTGTAGACTCTTAAGACTGCAAACCTTCTGTGAAATCACATATGCTAATATTTAAATATAATCAATGGAGTTTAAGCACATCTTTAATGTAAGCACACATTTAGGTACCTTGTCTAAGGACAGATTTCTCACCTGTTTTCATGAAGGAATTAACTCAGGGCAGTAGTGGTATTTCCTTACTCGAGTTGTCATTTTGATCCCTTTTTAAAGTAAATCTGCAGAATTGCATCATCTGCTCTTTCAACAGCTGCCAAGCCTCTGCAGATTATAAACTGGTGTTTTAAAATAAATCAGGACCACTTTTGGCCTGTGAACTCTCGTAGTTAAACAGGTGAGGCAGGCATTTAGCTGTTCTCCAAGAAGGCATCTACCTCAGGAAACAGTGGGACCATGGGAGGTCATGATGAGGCTGAGAGTAAGCACCCCCAGCTACACAGTCCCTGCCTCAGACCTCTTGCAGTACCATTTTTCTGGTCTCTGTCTTGAATCAGAACTGTGAGTTTTACACTTTTGCATTTAATAAGCCTGAATATTAAATCAAAATGCACAGTCATTTGTAAAAGAAGATTCAGGTCCTGTTAGCTCTCATCAATCTTTTCAAACTGTCTTTCTATTGTGAGCTCTCTGTTCTTATGTGCAAAAGTCAGACATAGAAAAAGGTGGATGAAAAACTGCCTCCCAAGTGCTTTTGTGGCTTTGAAATTGTAGTTTATTTTTCCACCTCATTCTCCCACTTTTTGATAACCATTATTATCTCTTATTCCTACATCTTTCTAACAGAATGACATCATTAATAGTTGAACAAGTTTTCTGCTACCTATTATTCCTCTGTACTTTTTAGGGAACAATGTTCATTTAAAAATTCAGAGTGGCAACCTCCATCTGCGGCTCTGTGGGGCTCAGGGATATAAACATGGACATTCCACTTTGCTTTTCATGTTTAAGCATAATAAAATACAGCTTATTTAGGTCATTGCACACCCTTTTTTTTTCCTTAGTTTTCCTTTTTTGGAGAGGGATACAGTGTCAAACTAAAACTGTTTGCCACAGACTTCAATCTTTCATATTTATCTTTGAGTATTCCACAAAAATAAGGTGTGGAATCAAGGTTTTTCTGAGGTATGCATCAAGGTTTTTTTGAGGTTAGCTATCACCCTCATATTTGAATGTCCTCTATGTGATTCAGAAATCTGGTAAGGGTTAATCTAGGTCAATCTACCCATCATGAGAAAAGCTGTGGTCTTATCACAGGTTAAAATAGCAGTGAGAAACAAAAAGAAACAAACAGCAATGTAGAATTTTGTTTGCTTTGGCAGGATTCTCTGTGAGGGCTTTGTCATCACCTGCTATTGCTAGTTAAAAAGCAAATGTCCTTGTCTATACAGCTTTCTTAACTGGCATTAATAAACTGTAATGAGATTATCATTATTTATTAGTTTATGGATAACAGTGTGTCCCACCTATGCCAGCTTTGTGACCAGGAATAAAGCTGAAGGTTATTGAGGAGAATTTCTTTATTTGCTTTGTAAGAAGCACACGTCAGCTGGTGCATTTGGAGGAACTGCCATGAGAGAGCAAAGTCAAACATATCAGTTTGCATTTTGCTTGGAAAGAGACTCCACTGATCTCTGCCCTCCCTGTAGCATCTCACAGCCCCAGTGTGACTCCTGGAGCCCATGAAGCTCCCTCCTGCTCAGTCAATACACTGCTGTGCCCAGGCTGCTCTGCAAAACCCCAGAGTACACAACAAAAGCCAGAACTTTCACTAGAGGACGAATCCCAGCACATGGGATGTCATGTCAAAGAAAGAAGGTGCAGGAAAAAACAACACTCTCCCAGCCAGGTCAGTATGGTTGTAGGGAGGAAGGCCCTGAACACCTGTACAGGGATAGATTTAAAGAGGGGCATGATGTGGTCTCCCCAAAATGTTCATCTGGCAAAGCAGCTGCAGTGCTCCCCAGCCTCTGAGCCTGCAAGGCACAGAACTTTATCCAAGGTGTTCAAGTTCAAAAGCTTTATAGCAAGCTGTGGTTTTCTGTGCTCCCTCCCCATCTTATCTTTATTGAGATACTGTTTCTCATAAATAAACTGCTGCATTTCTGCATTATCTTTATGCTGCCAAGTATTTTTGCATTGATATATGTTGGAGATGGTCTTTAAAGTAATAATAAAAAGTCTTGGCAACAGTCATTCAGAAGCAACTGGATCTGCCTTGGCACACCTCTAGTTTAAAAGATACCTCACTGCAATTAATTAGCTGGAATCTGAGAGCTTCCAGAAGGAAAGTTTTATGAGTTACCTCTTTCCTCTGGGAAGGTATCATTCAAGCCAAACTGCTGTTAACTGACATATTCACTCTTGAATTCTTTCAACTCAGCATCCACCCAGACTGTTTTCTCTCTTCAGAGGAGAAGTGCCTGTGGAAAGTTATGCACTTTTATCCACTCCTTTCTGATTCTCTTAATTTAATGTTTTTTTTTTCTGAGAAGAGAGAGGAAAAAGTACACTTTTTGTTAATGTCACTGCTCTTGACATGGGAGTTTTCACTCTGCCTGCAGAACAGATGGAGAGCTGCAATGCCAACAGGGCAGACTTCCCCAGCACACAGTGCGCCGCCTTTGCCTCCTTGAAGCCAGAGGAAGGAGTGTCCTGAATACCAGATGCATAAATGGATGTGCTGGCACCACAAGCATTTCCCCACTGCCCTTCCTCAGTGGGAAATTGTGCCCACACAATTACCCCCACACCAGAGTCCTCTCCTCAGTAATATCAGCAGTGGTGGAGGCTCCAATCATCAGAGCTACCAGCTCTGCCAGGAAAGTTATCTCAGACAGCAACTTCTGCAGCCCTCCTTTGATGCTTCTGATTTACAGGAAATTTAGGGCTGGTTCTGAGAAGGTAAGTTGGGCTCCATGCCTGTTAATCCATCTCCTGCCCACCTGGAAAGAGGTGAATGTGCTGGGAATGTCTCTTCTTTGTCTTAGGACAGCTCTGCAAGAACCCCACGTGAAGGCAGGTGAAGAAAACTCGCTGTGGTTTAACTCCAGCAGCAGCTGAGCTCTGCACAGACACTTCCTCCCTGGAGTGGGATAGGGAAAGGATTAGAAGAATAAAAGCAAGAAAATTCACAGGTTAAATTCAGTAGGTAAAACAAAGTCCATGCACACAAGCAAAGCAACACAAGGAATTCATCATCACTTTCCATGGGCTGGTGGTTGTTCATACGACTCCAGGACAGGAGGGCTCCATTACATCCAGCCAGGACTTGGGAAGACAAACACCATCACTATGAACATCCCCCTTTCCTTCTTCTCCCAGCTTTATGTGCTGAACATGGTGCCATAGGGGCTGGGGTGTCCCAGAAAATTATTGCTATCCCAGGCAAAACCAGGACAAGTCCACTGTTAAATGGGCTGCAACCAGGTCCTCTTCTCCAGGAAGAGTCATCCCTCCTTGGACACTTGTATTTAGAGAAATGGAGGGGAAGCTGAGAGAAACCTTTCTCCTTTATTATCCTGTTTCTTCTTCTGTGATTTGTTGCAACAAGCACAGGCTGAACCATCATGGCCTGAATGGTAGTTCCATATTTTTCTCCTGACCCAAGAAAGCAAAGGCTGTGTTACTTATGCAAAAATTTAACATTTCCTTTATCCTTCAAGGATCATTCAGGGTTCTTTAAGTTCAAGCCATGTGAGCCATAGCTGCTGAGAGATTCATCTCCTGATAAATAGCTGTCCTCAACAGAATGATTAATCACAGTGTTGGTATTGTCACTGGTTCTTTTTCATGTTGTACACTTGCAATTGTGTTGCCATTTTGCTTTGGGTATGGGATGCCTCTTTATCAAACCACACTTTTTCCTCTAAACCCAGGGAGTACAAGATATCATTGCATCATAAAATTTTTAATATACCCTGTTTGAAAGCAGACTGATTTCCTGTCTGACTTGCTCATCTATTACCTAGAGAGGATGAAAGTGAAGTTCTTTCTTGTTATGTAACCTTATCCTGATCTGATTATTATGCATGGAACCACATTGCAAGCTCTTCAGTGTGAAAAAGCTTGGAAAACTGTTATAGTAAACAAGGAGAAACTAAACCTATGGATTGGATTCCATCAGGAAATCTTAACTCTAAAATCCTCAGCACGTGGTCTGAAATGTCACACAATTAATTATAATGTAATTTATTCAGGAACTCATTATGGGTGTGAGTGGAGATGAGCAAACTGAACAGAATTAAGCTATTCCCTTGGTTATAGTCTATATTATCAAAGAGCTCTGGACATGAATGAACCACAGCTCCAGAATTAAGCTGGGTTTTAAATTTCCCCAAGCAACAGAGAAATGGAATTTTTAATTTTTTTTTTTTTTTTTACTCTTTTACCTTGAGTAACTGGAAAACTATGGAGGGTTGACAGGTAAAGAAAACATTTTCAAACTGAAAACTAAAGATTTAATATCAAGAAAGACCTCATTTTCCCATACCCTTGTCAGCATGCAGCCATTTATTTACCAGGGTTAATGAGTAAAAGCATTACTGGATGAGAGCTGCTGCAGCTCATGGTTTCTTTGCATCATAACAGAGAGGAACAGAGGAGAAAGGATGAGCATGTCCTAAACTCTGCAAAAGCAGGTGCTGACTCTTCTCTGCTTGGCTCTGGTTCCTTGTCATTTTTCCCTGGGGGAAAAGAAAATGAGCAGGAAAGGGAATAACTTATACTTCTCAGGGCAGTGTATAAATGTCCTGGATAGAATTATTTTGAAGGAGTGATGTCTCAAACCAGAGCACGTTCCAAGTTTGATTTTAAAGTATGGAAATGTAATCAAGTGTAATCACCCCACTCTGTTATAGGTCTGTAAATGCACTCAGATCTGTCTGAAGAGAAGGGTCTCTGCTCTGGTTTATAAACAGAGTGGGAGACTTTATTCAGCTTCTTTTAAAGTCAAAAAGGAACATTTCATTCAGCAAATGAGGCTGGTTTTGGAACACACATTGAACAAACCAGGTTAAAGTATCTCCCAGCTGGTTTCTTACTAGAGGTATTGATTCCATGTGCCTTTTTTGATGCCTGTAGCTTAGTCACCCACTACAGATAACTACATGTAGATGCCTGAAATTCGAGTTAGGGCCTGCCTCTGAGTTGATAACAGTTTTTATTCACACCTAATGGGATAAACTAAAGCACTTGAGCCATAAACCCACTACTAACTGATAACAGGAACACCTGCACCTGCAAAGAATGAGAACAGCAGCTAGGACATGAAACAATAATCAAATATTTCCAGTAAGATTCCTTCATTACAAACTATGATTGCATGTTTGTTTGTGTGTTTTTTACTTTGTTCAGGAGTACAATCCTGAAATTTTAGCATCAATTGTTTGATGTAAGAAATTATATTTTTATTATCTTTTGAATTTTGTGGTAAGGATATTTCCATTTGAATGTTTGTCTCCTGATAAAATACAGTTAAATTTTGAATTTTTATTGTGGGCTTTGAAAGGGAAATCTTCCTCCACATATCAGTGAGCATGCACCTGTCTTTAAACATATTGTGCCAAATATTATGACTGTACAGATTTTACAAACATTAACAAAACAAGTGTGGCAAATCCAGATAATTAAAAAAAAAAAAAAGATAATACTGGAAAAAAGATTCTGTTAAAAATAGAGATGAAAACGACTACATAGTCAGAGCATAAGAATATCTCTAATTCTTGTTTGGATAAAATTGATTCCCAGAGATTACTTCTTCACCCTAATAAGAACAGAGGGGCAGGGAATGGGGGTTGCAGTCTGTTCATCACATGTTATCTCTGCTGCTCATTCCTTCTCACTTACTTCCCCTTCTTCAAATAAAAAAACCTTCCAATTCAGAAATCTACAGTCCAGGCACCATTAAAATGAAAAGTTTCTATCCAATAATTCTTCAAGAAGAAAAATTTTTTATAATGAAATGGGGATTTTAGAAACTCAAGCCAAATCTGAGTTTGCTGCTTGCACTGGCTTTGCCAACATCTATTCAGGAATAATCACTTAGCAACAAAGCAATACTGTTCCAATGTTTTTTTAACTTTTTTTTTAATGTGCAGTAATCAATTCTTGTTGTGGGTTTTTAATAGTTTATAATCAACAAAACAAAAATGCAATTAGCAGCAACACTTAGATTTCACACAAAGTTCATACAGAATCATTGATAGGATGGAAATCTCTGGAAAAAAATCATCTGGTAGACTGTGGATTGCATCACAATTCTTGACAATGACTTCTCAGACACTGCTTTTCCTCTAGAAGTTTGGGTTCTCACCCACAGGTTCTATATTGCTGTGAACTGAAGCCAGGGACAAAGGAACACATCGTTGTGCTGTGTAATCCACATCAAGATTTTTCAGTTGTGCTCTTTATTTCTTTGCTCTGACACTTTCTGTCTTATTGAACTAGGGCTGGGTGAGACGTTCTCACTGGAGGATAAAGTCATGCAAAAGTACTCCTAAGTCCGTTCTAGGAAAAAGGAGAAGGATTTGTCTGTCAGTGGAAGCTTTGAAGACCCTTTTGGACTCTGAAAGAATAACAAAATCTTGGTAAGCTTTAAGGGATGCTGATGAGCATCTTGGAAAGAGCACTGATTTCATCTTTTAGCTCGGTACCTGTGTATCTGGGGAAAGTTCCAAAGGTGAATTTTGTGATTTTTTGATGTAGCTGCATCACTAGGTTGAGACTTGAGAAAGGAAGGTCTAATTCCCAGTCTGTCACAGAATTCCTGTGAGATTTAGGATTAGCCATTCAGCCTCTGTGTCCCAGACCCTTAGCCAAAAAGCAGAAATACTTTTATTTTGTTATTGTGGAATTTTGTTGTCAATGTCATGAGATCAGGGCTAGCTCTTACTCAAGTTTCTACAGCTCATAGCAGACCAAATACACAGCACATTAATTTCCAAGAGCTTTGGTCTCTCCCATGATGTTTATAAATAGCTAGTAAACAGAGAGAGGAAGGAAGGTTGACACCCCTTGTAAACTGAAATTCGGGATGTTGAGTTGAGTTGAGTTGAGCCCCTGGAGCCGAAGCCTTTAGTGTGATTTCAGGTCTGCTGTGCACTTTCTGTCTTTTTCTTTTTAATTCAAACTCTAATCCAGGCACTGACTGATGCAAAGATACATGGAATCTAAGGACATCTGGTTAACAGCTATCAGCATAAGAGACAAAGATAACAGACAAAGATAAGAGGCGGGAAAAATAATAAATTAAACACCTAGATACACAAGCCCTAAGGAAAACAAGATAACAGACACCAGCAAAAGCCTGAGCCACCAGGTCATTAGCTGACTAAAGCCTTTAGAGGGCTCAACCGGAATTTTGTTGATCAAGAAGGGAGAAAATCAGTTTTCCACATGCACTACAGGAAAAATCAAACCTATTATGGGATATTTGAGGACACTTCTAGGGCTGTGTAAAGCTGCTTAGAGAATGCTTTGAGGCAATCTTGAGGACACATGAAAATTATTATGGGATGCTTAGAGGAAAGGATAAATGTGAGAAAGGGAGGGATGAAGATGGGTTGGGGTGGAACAAGCATGGCAAATTGAGAACTGCAGTCTGTGCTTTCTGCTCATTAAATCCTATTCCCATTTTCATACAATCATAGAATAGTTTGGGTTGGAAGAGACCTGTAAAGATCAGGTAGTCCAACCCTCCTGTCACAGACAGGCACACCTTCCACTAGAGCAGGTTGCTAAACACCCAGTTAAACCTGGCCTTGAATGTCTCTAGGGATATGTCTCTTGGCAACCTGATCTAGTGTTTTAACAACTTCATTGTAAAAATTTCTCCTTATAACTAGTCTGCCCTTTCTTAGTTTAAAGCCTTTACCCCTTGTTCTATCACAACAGACCCTGATAAAAACTTTATCTAAAAAAACCTGCCCCATCTTTTCTATAAACCTCCTTAAGGGCATTGGAAGGTGCAACAAGGTATCCCCAGAGACCTCAGACAGCTTCCCTGTGAGAGGTGTTCCATCCTTCTGGTCATCAGCATGGCCCTCCTCTTGACCTGCTCCAACAGTTTCGTGTCCTTCCTGTGCTGGGGACCCCAGAGCTGGATGCAGCTCTGCAAGTGGGGTCTCTCCAGAGACAAGCAGAGGGGCAGAATTCCCCCCTCACCTGCTGCCCACAGGGCTTTGGATTTGTTTCTGGGCTGTGAGTGCACATTGCCAGCTCATGTCCAGCCTCTTGGCCACCAGCAACCCCAATTCCTTCTGGGCAGGGCTGCTCTTCATCTGTTCATCCCCCAGCATTGCCTGGGCCCAGGCACATCTCCTTGCACTTGGTCTTGTTAAACCTCGGGAAGTTCTCATGGAACCACTTCTCCATCTTGTCCATGTCCCTCTGGATGGCATCCTGTCCCTCAGGTGTGTCAGTGGCACCTGTCAGCTTGCTGGCATCTTCAAAGTTACTGAGGGTGTGACCTCACTTTCGATGGGATTCACATATGAACTTCAAGCTGGACTGGGCAGCTAACACTTGAGGAGAACCAAGCTTACAGCTGGTGGCTGAATAAGGAGCCTGGGGTTTGCACTTAGGTGCTAGAGATTTAAAAGTGTGTGTGTGTGTGTCTATTAGTGAAGCTCAGACTTGGTCATCTGAAAAGGAGAAACAGGACAAAGACCTCTGTGTTTCTCACTCACTGTGTGAGCGCTGTTGGTTTCTGTGTGGATACAGGTAAAAGTCCTGCTCTCTGTTATCATGCCTGGCCTCTTATCTGCTCAGTGTAGGTTGACACCTTTGGCACCTGCTCATCCTTGTTACTTCCTGCACCTACAGGCTGCAGTGGCAGCAGCCTCACCTATGAATGGCCAAGGAAATCCCTGGATCCCTCAATCCAACAGCTGTGGCATTCCCACCACAAGAGAAATCCAGAGTGCAAGGTTGCTGTTACACTAATGAGAAGTTGTACCATCAGCCCTTATTTCAAATGTAGTTTTCAGTAGGGAAGAGTCTGTATTTGGGAATCTGGATATGGCCCTGAAGCAGACAGGGTTGTTCCTCAGGGCTTCCTCAGCCAAAACATGGTGACTGTCTGGCAGCAGAGACATAAAGTACAGGTCTGTCTCCCTGCAGGGAGAGGAGTCAGGAGTGAAGAATCAAAACTGAGCAGGGGCTTGTGCTTTCTCACTGTCAAAAGTTATTTTAATATGCAATAGAATAAATTTACTTTCCCCAGGTCATGTCTGTTCTGCCCATGATGGTAACTGCTGGGGGATATCCCTGTCTTTATCTCTACCCAAGACATTTTCCATCCTCTTTTCTTCATCTGGTCTGTTGAGGGAGGGAGTGAGAGAGTGTCTGGGTGGGCAGCTGGCAGCTGGCCATGGTCAGCCTACCTCAGCTGTGTTATGGTATAGTATTATGGAGATGTCTGATTAGAGGGTAGTGGCTTGAACAAGATTCTGTAACTGTGTGATCTTAAGCACATAATTTCCTGCCCACAGATACGTATTTCTGCATCTAGAAGAGGTCCTGGTAGACCTGAACTACTTTAGGTAGTGTTTGAAGATATGCTGCTGAAAATGGTTATGTAAAAAAAGGATACTAAGGATATTAGTTCCTTAACAGATTTGGGTTCTGGTTCAGAGAGGAATGATGGAGACACATGAATAAATTAAGAGGTGTTATTCTGAACTTGCATGTTTCTGAATGCTGGATTCAGACCAGCAGTTACATGAGGGCCTGTTTTATATGAGTGTCACATGCCCTTGTCCAGTGCAATGAGTTAAACCAAACAAACCTAATTGTGCATGAGTAATTACACCTCAGTAGGACTCAAGGTCACACATCCTGACACGAGTGAGGGGGTTTTCATGGCCAGTGGAATGGGAGTCACCTTGAGGTCATCTTGGTGGTTCAGAGGAAGTGCATGGTTAGTGGTGGTGCTTGGCTATATGTACTGTGCATTTCTTCCTGAAGGGATGGAATACTCATGCAGAAGTGAAAGGATGGCATGATCCAGCAATGTCTTCTTTTAATAAAAGAGCAGAGAAATTGAAAGCATATTTTCCTAACACCAGGTGTTACAGAAATTTTGGCACAAAATTGTCTTCCTTGGCACTATATTTAACATTACAGAACTGGAATTATGTGTTTTGTTAATGGTGCAAACATCATGCTGATCATTTCCAGATTGTTATAGTAATCATCTGAAAGCATTAAAAAAGTTGGGTTTGTCTTTTTATTTCTTTTTTTAAAAAAAAATTATTTATTATTGCTGCTTTCCCCTCCAGCTAATTGCAGTTTCTTCCTTGCCTACGCATACTTTCATGCTCCAGACCCTTGCAAACAATTCTATTTTTTAGATTAGATGTAACATTCTTTTCTGTGCATGGAAGATGTCTTTTTGATTTGAGATGACCTTGTTTCTGTTTCATTAATTTCATGCATCAAATTAGAAGACAATACATGCAGTTGGATGAACCCTGGTCAGGTGCAATACAATAAATCTCATAGATTTTTTTCTAGCTATAATTCGACTTTTGGAAGCACACACATCCTCACAGAGTAAACAGAAAAGTCAAATTACTTACTCTGCTACAAATATGTTTCATCACCTTGAATTTACTGTTGCATCTCACTCTCCCTGCTTTTTTGAGCCAGTAAAATGTTTATGGCTCTTGCAGTGTATACCTTATAGAAAAGCATGAACAAGATTCTTTGAGATAATTTAAATTCAGCAGCGTTCTGAAATCATTATTATAGAAATAATTTGAACAATATCTGCACAGAAAAATTCTTAGGCTTATAAATATAATCAAACAAATTCCTGGATGTGACAATATAGGCTGTAGACAGTACACATCTTAATGACAGTAAACAGTGAATCCAAACATTTTGGTGCTTGAGGATGCTCCCCTTTCCTAGCATCCATTGGTTTGGAGCAGCAAGGAATGATCTGTGGTTTCCTCATAAGGCTTAGCTCCCCAGCCTCTTCTTTACAGAGAAACCCCTTCAAGTATAAAGCAATTAACCAAAACCAACCAAAACCAAACCAAAACCAAAACCAAAACCAAAACCAAAACCAAACCAAAAAAAAAAAAAAAAAAAAAAAGGAGGTTTTCCAGAAGTTATGTTTAAAACCTCTCACTGCAACTTCATAAAGATGTCAAAACTGGATTCTCAGAGCTTTCAGCATTTTCCCCCCATGAGTAACACTACCATTTTTTTATAATTTAAGTGAAAAAATTCAAAAAATTCAGGAGCTAAGTGCAGAGGACTGGCTGACACTTACAACAGGGAAACAGATTGGAAGTATCCACACAGACCATAAGAGAGGAACCTCAGAAAAGAGCAGGAACACCTTCTCCAGGCTTCTTGGAGAAGATCTCATGTTCTTTCTGTTGACAGTCTTGTCTGAAACCTAAGACATGGCTTTTTAAAAAAAAAAAAGGCAAGCAATCTTTCACCTTCATGGCAGCTTAGGATATTTAAAGTCACAACCATTCCAGTGCAAGCCTCAAGAAGTCAACAAAACTTAACTGCCTCACAGGCCAGAAAACAGCAGCCTGAAGGCCTTCTCCACTAAGGGATATTATTCAGTGTGTTTTTACCCTCTTTTATTCCTCAGGTAGCAGACCCTTTGCCCAGAAAACAGCAGGCGCCTGAATACTTACTTCTGTCAGTAGGCTAAGACTGCCTGAAGGTAGTTAGACTGGAACTTTCTTTTCTTACAGAGACAAGGTTTTTTAGAGGTTTTAAGGAAGTCATAACTCCTTCACACTCTGGGAAAAAAATGCTTTGTAGTGTAGGGTAAGAGAGGGAATTCCCACAGAATCACTGAGATTGAAAGGGACCTGTAAATATCATTTAGTTCAACCTCACCTTTCTCAAACCAGGGTCAGCAAACACAGGCTTGCTTGGGCCTAGATCCTGATGTGTTTCCAGTGTCTCCAAGACTCCATAACTACTCTGGGAAACCTGGAAACCTGTCCAGTGTGTGATCACCCTCACAGTGAAAAAGGGTTTGTTTTCTTACATTAAATGGTATTTCCTACAGTTCTTTTCAGTTTGTGCCCATTGCCTCCTGCCTTGTCACTGGGCACTACTGAAGAAGATCTGGGTTGCACATATTTATACACATGGATAATTTTCCCCCTTGAGCCTTCTTTCCCAACCTTTCCTTGTATGTCATCTGCTCCAGTAACCATCCTGGTGGATGTTCTCTGGACCTGCTCCAGTATCTCCATATCTCTCATTTGCTGGGCAGCCCAGCACTGGACACAGCATTCCTGATGGGCTGAGTAGAGGGGAAGAATCACCTCCCTTTGCCTTGCTTGGACTTGAAGCACTTCACATTTCTCTTTGTTGTTCTTGATGAGGTTCCTGGCTGTATCTGCAGCCTCACTGTATCCATCTGAAGACAATACAACCCTCTGGACTATCAGTCTCTCTTACCAGATTTTTGTCATCTCCAAACTTGCTTGGGGTTCATTCTGTCCCATCATCCAGCTAATTAATAAAGATTTTGAACTCTACTGGCCTCTGTATCAATCCCTCAGGCTATTTCAGTAGTGACTGGCCTCCAACTTGCTTTTCTGCCACAGCACTTTGCACACAGCAGTTCAGCCAGTTTTCAGTCCACCTCCTGGTCTATTTATCTACTCCTTACTTGGCCAGTTTGTCTATGAGCACATTACAAAAGACAGCATTGAAAGCTTTGCTAAAGTCAAGATAAACAACATCCACTGCTCTCCCCTCATGCACTGAACCAGCCATCTCATTACAGAAAGTGATTAGCTTGATTCTACATGACTTCCCCTTCAAAAATCCATGCTGACTACTCACAATCACAATGAGCTTTGTATGTTTGGATATAATTACCTGGAGGATTTTCTCCATCAAGTTCCCAAGGATTGCTTTAGTAGGACTTGCAGCAGTAGGACAGGGGGTAATGGTTTTAAACTAAAGGAGGATTAAACTACATATAAGGAAGGAATATTTTTACAATGAGGGCTGTGAAACACTGGAGCAGCTTTCCCAGGGAGGTGGTAGATGCCCCATTCCCAGAAACATTCAAGGTCAGGTTGGACAGAGCTCTGAGAAAACTGCTGATGTTGAAGATGTCCCTGTTTGTTGCAGGAGTGTTGGACTAGATGAACTTTAGAAGTCTCTTCCAACCCAAATCATTCTATGATTCTATGGCTGAGGTGAGGCTTCCCAGCCTTTAGTTCCCTGGGTCATCCTTCTTGAAGACAGGATGATATTTGCTTTTTTCCAACCCTCAGAAACATCCCCTGATCACCATCACCTTTCAAAGATGACAGAAAGGAGGCTCACAGTGTAGTCTGCTGCTCCCTCAGCACTCACAGGTGCATCCTATAAGGTTCCAGATACTTGTGCATGTCTAAAGAACCAAACCTGGTCCTCCTGTGATGAGGGTAGATCTTCCTTTCTCCAGGATTCCCTCTGGTCTCAGAGGCCTGGAATTCTGAAGGATTATCTTACCAGTACAAACCTAGATGAAGGTTTGTACTTTTCTGTGTCTATTTCACTGTGTCTTTCTCCCATTCAGCAGCAGTTCTATATTTCCATATCACTGCTGCTGATACACCTGGAGAAGCCCTTCTTGCTGCTGTGTATGTTCCTCATCAATATTCAGCTCCAAGTGGGAGTTGGCTCTCCTAGCTAGTACACAGTTAGAGTATTCATTCCTTGCAGGTGCTTGGATGGTCCATCCACCTGTAAAACACAGTGTGCCAAATGATGTTTTTCCATTCTCAGACAGGAGGCTACTTATGCTCGTTGAGACTCAGCAGAAGCTCAGAGGTGCAGTCTCAAAGAGACAAGTTACAGACAGTATTTTTATCAATTGTGAGGCAGCACTGCCAGGGAAAAGCAAAATGCAGGGAGACTGGAGCTGGGAGCTATGGTGTTTCACAGAGCTCCCTTTCAGCATGCTTCAGATCTCAGCTCAGATTTCCACATCTCCCTGTACACTCTCTTCACCACTCGTGGTCCACAATGCTGATCTAATTGTGCTTCACAGCTTCTTGTTGAAGTGGAGTAACCACACCATGAAAACCACTCTGAGTCCTGTTCTCTGACTGCTCCTCACACCATGAAGTACAACTCTCAGATCTGAGAGAAATTGCCTGTGTGGAAACATTTTGAATGGCAGCATTTTCATGGAAGAATGGAGGAGTAGGGGAGTGGGCAAAGCTCTGAGAAGTTTCACTGCTGTAGGTTTTCATTTTGTGTCCTGTACAGTAAGCCATTTTCAGTGGGTCTTTTTATACTTAATAATCAGTCATATTAAAGCATTATTTCCTCATCTGCTCATGTTTGTCTTGTTTCATATACTGTTCATGGCATGTACTTAACATGAGCAAGCAGGACAGTTCACTCCAAACTGGAAATACCTAAATGAACAGTCTGTCACAGTATGCTCAGGACCCTGGTACCTCAACAGTGGCGTGTAATTTGGATTATTGCAAAGAGAGAGAAAGGGTGTCTGGTGCTTTGTAGCATGAAATACTGGTCATAATTAAAGAATAATTTAATTTCCATTTACAGAAAGGCCATGCAGGAGCAAGCTGGGAAATGTTCAGTTAATCAGCCACGTTACGAGATACTCAGTGGCATAGCAACCTCACCATTACCCCTCAGCAGGTCCAAATCAACACATTAAGTGAGACAAAGTGAAAAATGAAAGAAAAAAATGGTGGTAGGAGAACTGTGGTATGGAAGGTATGGAAGGATGATGATGATGAAGAAGAAAGAGGAAACAGATGCTGGGTTTTTTTTTGTTTTCATCGCATTATGATCAAATAGAAACACACAGAGCTGGCCCTATTAGGGAATGAGAACTGGTAAAATTGTGAATAAAACATGGTATGGAAGGAGGATTTGTGAGGGAATAATTGTGTTAGATCTGTGTCAGTTGGAAAGGCAAAATAGATCAGTTTTCTTTTCTTGTTGCAGTGGGTTTCATATTAATTAAAAAAGGGGAGGGCAAAAAAAGAAAAGAACACCCAGCTGACTAACAAAGCAAATGGTCTGGACAAAGGAAGCTGACAAAGATACTTCTATCAAAAATCTTCCTATTAGACTTAAAGGACATCACAATCCAGCTTCACAGGAAGAAGGAAAATGAAATTCTCCTAGAAAACTAGAGAAAGAACATTAAATCCTATGCTCCTTGTTGCACAAAACCTTTTGGCATTTTACAACCTTCTCAGGAATTAATCAATTTGTATTTTTTTGTAGGGTGATTTCATTAGATTTCATTGTGGAAAAGCAGATCTAATACCAGGAAGTTTCCAAAGACTTTTAGAGAGGAAGTACACAGTCTCCTGTGAAGAAGTCAGAGAATATATTGTGGATACAGCTCCTAGCTTTGAGCATTCGCCTAATTTTTTTTAAAATTGTCTCTAATGAAGTTTCTTGTAATTATTTCTTAATGCCTCGTGCATATGTAATTATTTCTTTATGCCCTATACACAGCTGTGTTACTTTTCAAAGCTGCCATTATTCTATATGCTTTGGCCAGCTGAAACTTCATGGCAGTGTAAATGAGTTCTAAGGACTGACCTGCTTACAAAGGCGAGAGCAGCACCATGGAGTGCCAGGGAAGAGCTCAGATGCTGGGGAGCAGCTGGAGAGAGCTCGGAAATCTCTGCTCCAAAAGCAGATGGTTCTTCACTTCTCAGTTAGAAGTAAATCCATTGGACTAACAGCTCCTGGCTGAATTTTTGCTTTCAAATTTTTCATCATCATGAACAGTCCAAACATCTGTCTGTCACATCAGCATCCTGAACTGGAAGATGAGAGCAAGGCAATGATCAGAAGCTCTTATGCTGTGCATGATTGAAGTAACAAAACTAGATAAGCAAAAGGGCTGAGGCTGATCCTCAGGTTTGATCAATGGAGCTGACTGTTCACCTTTTGAAGTATCTAGATATAAAGTAGGTATGTATGCTGGTAAGAAATTGATCATACTGGTTACAAATGTACTAAATCAGATGAACATAGCTATGTTTTATTTGATGAGTACTCTTGAAAATAGCTAGATGGTATAAAAAATTTCCATTAAATTATCAAAAGCTCTCTGGGAAGTACCTAAGAAGTACCATGGCATTTTTTAAGGAGGTATCTGATTAGTCTTTTCTGGGAAACATCTGCACTTAACAGTACTGCAAACATTTAAAATACATCCGTGACATCCCCAGATAGTCCACTTCTGCTATAGGAGGAAATATACCTCCACACTGAATCCATGCTTCTGTTTCATAGGTGTATGAAAGTTTCATATCCAAGTATTGGCCAGGCAAGACATGAGGGGAAACTATCAGGAATGTTTGGCTCAAATTACATAACAGCAGGTGAGAAGCTTAATAGGATTAAGAAATGTGGATGAAGAGAGGACAGGGGAGGAGAAATACAATGAGCAAGACAAATGGTAGAGTCATTACTCACTCTGAGCCAGCTAGGTTGATCATCAATTCTGTCACTGTCCCTGCTGAGAGATTTAAGTAGAATGCTAACTCTGGCCTCACAAAGCTTGTGCTTCTGTCAGGGAAGCCCAGCTGACTGCAACCACCTGAGATTCCTGCCTCTGGTTGCACTGATTTTACTTCATTGCTAGTCTGGCTTTTACTTTAGTCCTTTGGTTCATTTGGACTGTCCTCAGGTGGAAGCTGGAGGATATCTGGGTTAATGGTGGTCAAAGACTGAGCTGTCAAACTCTGCTGACTGGTGGTAGGGTTTAGGTTAGGTTAGGTTAGGTTAGGTTAGGCTGCTAAGCCTTACCTGGCTTTGTCCACAGTGCATCTAATGACAGTGACCATAGTGCAATAAAATGGAAAACTTTCTATGAGGCCTAGGTAGTGCAATATCTGTCTTGGTCCTGAGACCAGCTGGGATTGACTTGATTCTGACTGTACTTATGTAAGAAATTGTGAGGGACCTCATATTCTAGTTGTGATAGAAATGCCACAAAAATGTTTACTGGGAAATTTTCAACAACTTTCTCTACCCTAGATATTTCTTTTCCTTTTTTTTTCTTTTTAATATTGGTCAGAAATATCTTAGTTCATCAGCTCGAAGGAGTATGCAAGGCCTTTCCTTACTGCTTGAAATCTTTCAAAGTTGGAATAAAATGTAAACTGTAACTGAAAGGCAACTGATAGAGGAAATAGAAATTACCTGAAGCTTTATAGAGCTTGGTTGAAACTAACAGAAAAAAATAAATAGCTGGATGAGACTGATGAAAACATAGATATTCATTTGCAAGATGAACATGCAAATACCTGCCTGGTGATCTATGTGACCCCTAGGCAGGAAATCACTGATATAAATATGAACTATGGTAGATCAGATTTTCTGGACAAAAAAAAAAAAAAAAGGATAAAACCCCAAGGAAACTTATCAAGACACTCGACTGCCAGTTGGAGGGGAGGGGAGGCGAGGTGAGGTGAGGAGAGGAGAGCATCAGCCCAGATAACCTCCCTAGTTAGTGGGAACATGACTTCCCTGGTGTTGCCAGGCCAGGAGGCTGAGGGACAGTGGTGATTCTGTCATCACAGGGCAGCAGGTGTGCAAATGTGCCAGCAGAGCTTGTGCTGGACCTGCTCATGTTCTCATGGTGTACATGTTAGGTGGGATACTATTTGTGCTGTTATAAGGTTATAATAAGTCATAATGAGATCATAGATAATGGTTGGAACATTGTTTTATGTAATAAAGGATGGTCTAACTCAATAAATACTCCTTGTGTTTGTCATCATCTGATTCAATCATGGGTTTGTGGAAATTTAACCTTCACTCCTTGTAACCATCAGGAGGCATGAACAGGTATAGGATGCAATTCATGATCAAAGCTAGAGAGTGACTCAGGACAACAAAGAAAGACAGTACAAAAATCCCTTAGACCAGGCAAGAGTTTGTTTCAGGGCCATCTATCTGAACAAGATGTTCTCCAGGAAACACAATTAGCCCCTTTGTGGCTGGTCCTACTTTAATATTTCATATTTATATAATGTGAGACAACTCAAATTAGGACACTGCCTGCTTTCCTCCCAGACAACAAAGCTTGGAGATGAGGTATCATCTGGGAGATCAAATCCAAATCACTCAGAGAAGGCATTTAAACTGTTATTCTTGCTGGTCTTAAAACCACCTGTCAGGGCCATTTAACCCTGTTGGTCCCCTCCAGGTCTGGACACCAGCTATGGTAATTCTCTCGGTGTATAGTTTTAAC
Source organism: Notiomystis cincta (assembly GCA_013398075.1). NCBI lineage: Eukaryota > Metazoa > Chordata > Aves > Passeriformes > Notiomystidae > Notiomystis > Notiomystis cincta. The sequence goes on from VZRX01000864.1 coordinate 102,556, forward strand.
AAGAAGGTCTGGGAAGCCTTCTCTAGGACAAGAAAGAGAAATGTCAAAAGCTGATAATTTTCACAAAATTTTGTTCTTGCTTTCCAGCCAGCCTTATCTGTGAGGCTGCCAACTGGCCAGCTTAACACAGCACCTCTGCTGATTTGGGCCTTCCTGCTGGTATGAACAGCCCTCCAAAGAACAAGGGTGTTCAATCTTATCAGCAGTTTCTGGCCAAAATGGCAACCTTACACTTTTTTCCTGCAGTTCCTCCCTAGCAGAACTGTCAAAATGCTTCTTGGAAGTGCTGCTTCATCTTCTGGAAGTTTTCACTTTGGTAATTCTTATTTGTGAGATGTTTTCCACTTCCAGTTCCTTGTCTTAGGCAATTACATACACCAGGTTTGACAAAAGCCTTGGCTGTTTATCAAGGTACTGCCTGTAATTGTTTTGCTTGTTGATTGTGGGGTTTAGATTTTGTGTGTCCCTGTCTCAGCACAAGGCTGTGGGAGGGGTTCAGGACTGTGCACGAGGCAAGCAGCACACACTCCACTCAGGGTATATTCACATTGAAGCACAGTGCTCATAAAACCAATTTCTAATATTACACTGTGTAAAACTTATCAATGGTGCTTTTTAATGTAGAGGTATTACATTGCCAATATGGGAATGAAGAAAAGGTCAACATTTCTTCCATTCTATGTTTTTAATCGGGTTGAGTGGAGTCCACCTGGGGAGTGTGTGAATAGGCACGCCCAAGCAGCTAAAATTACAAAGGAAAAAATTCCAAGATTTAGGTTCTCATGTATCTCACTTGTTGTCAGGAATTAATATCCTAGAAGGTATCAGGGAAGTATCTATCCTGTTGGGTCTGGAATACTTTTCCTTTACTAAACACTTGGAAGCTGGCCCTAAAACTTTTCCCATTGTGCTTACATGACAAATAGAGTCCAAATTAACTGTCTTGACTACTTTAAAATTAGACACTGCTCCAGGGGTTCTGCAGCTGCTTGGGAAATTTTACATTATGAACATTTTGCATCTAGATTTGGGCCAGAAAAGCTCCAATCCACTGGAATGAATGGGAAATTCCACAAAGGTTGAAGACATGCCATACATGACTCCATTGCTGATTTTCACCACTTCCTCCACCAAGGAGGTGGATGAAGAAGTGATCAGCTCTTCTGTTAGGGAAGGAGAAAAATTTGGGAAGAATTCCTCAAACAGGGAGGACAACCCATCACCCAATAGGCCAGGTTACAGCTTGCCTGTTTTAAGAGGGTAGAAACTTTGAAACAGCATTGAGGCACAAAGCTGGTGTTTTCTCAGGTCATTTTATTCTAGTTTTCCTGTGGTACCCTCAGACTCATTACTGCAGGCTGTGTCCCTGGGTAATGGATATAGTTTTTATCTATGATTCAAAGGGTTTGTGAAGATTAACACATTAAATTTCCAAGCCTACAGTGGCTGAGGAACTGATGTTGTGTTGCACATCAAGCCACCAGTGACCAGGCTAGTAGGCCTCTGAGCATGGCCACTGATCTGATTGTTTCCAAAACCTGCAGTCTCACAGGCTATGATGTATTCCTGACTCCTGGGTGGATGATACATGCAACAATCTTAAAATATTCTCACTCTGACTTCAGAGCTCTGTACTCAGAAATAGTTTCCCAGAAAAATATGTACTCAAAGGACACTTTGCTTCCTTTCCCCCTCCCCACCCTCCTCCCCAGAATTCAGAGGTAATTATGTCTTTTTCTCAGTAGCTTTCTCTCAACACAAGGAAAAAGTATTTTGGGGTATTTGTACTGACAGACTTGGTAGCCTTCTCATGTTTACATGGGCTTTAAGAAGTCCTTCCAACTTGAGGCTTCATTCCTTGTTAGATAAAAATTAAAATGCTCTCTGAAGAGGGATGGTTTGAGAACCCAGTCAGCCCCTGTAGTGTGATGCTATGACAAACCGCCTTGTCCTGCTGAAAGGCTTTGTCTTCACAAAGCAGGAGATATTTGTCTTGGGTAGAACACAGGGCTGTCCCAGCTGTTCAGCTGCAAGGCTGCTGCTTGGCTTGTGAGGGCAAGAGGAGAG